>PVKS010006724.1:44329-76879 GCA_004027875.1 Aplodontia rufa
CCTGCTTGGAGAGGTGGGGTGCAGGTCCTTCAGGTGCAGTATTGCACACGCACGGGTAGCGCTCATCTCCCTTCGTGGAGGGGCGTGACCTCTGTGGAACCAGCTTGTGTCTTTTCCGAAGTTACTATTTCCCGTTTGCTAATTCACTTAGACCAGTTTTGCACCCTGTGAGACCCAGTCTTCTCTGTTCAGATGTGCTCCTGGGCGTGGCTTGTCCTTCTGTTTTGCCTTTTCTGTAAAGAACAATGATGGGTTTTGCCTGTGTGCAGTTTGGATAGGGGAAGCATCCCCGGGCCCTTTGGCACAAGTCACCAGGCAGCCCTGGGGCAGACCCTCCATTTCTGCCGCCTCTGCTCCTGCAGCTCTTACATGTGGATTCGGGGCAGTGGGATCGGACCTTTGGTGTGCTAGTGACCAGTGACTATCCCTGCCTCCCTGCAGAATTCTATCCGACACAACCTCTCTCTGAACCGCTACTTTATCAAAGTCCCACGCTCCCAGGAGGAACCTGGGAAGGGCTCTTTCTGGCGAATAGACCCTGCCTCGGAAGCCAAGCTGGTGGAGCAGGCGTTCCGAAAACGGAGACAGCGGGGCGTCTCCTGCTTCCGCACCCCCTTCGGGCCTCTGTCTTCACGGTAAGCCCCCTGCCGTCCTTGCACTCTCAGGAAAGTCGTCTTCCCCAGGAGTGTTCTGGACACCATAAAACTCCACCTTTCCTTGAGAGACAGTCCAGGAGCAGTGAATTTCCGGACTGGTCAGTACGTTTTGTAAGTAGACTGTTGATCGCTTCTCGAACGTCTTAGAAATGGAAAGTGGTGCAGTGGGCATAGGCTCTGGCTGAAGAGAGGGGTGTGAAGGGCCTTGAGAAGAGCTGGCTCCCCTCTTGGTGCGTGAGTGGCTGTAAGCAAGGGGGAGGGAGGGCCTCCCCTGCATCATCCACCTGGGCAGCTGAGCTGACTCCACCCCGGGCTGTGTTCAGGTCCGACCCCTGAAGGCGGCCCCCATCTTCGCTCGCACTTCCGGTGTGGGCCTGCCAGTGTAGTTCTCAGGCAGAGTGGTCAAGCTGGCTGTGCACCAGGGGCTGTGTCCTTTGACCCTTGGGCAGCTGCTACCTGTGGCATTTGCTAGGAAGCCATAAGCAGTGCTGTGCCCCCGTTATGTGGAGCATCCCCCACTTGACTCCCCACTGAGTGGAGCTGGCAGCACTAGATCTGTGTCACTAGACACGGATTGAACATGCCTCAGGGACAGAAGGAGCCCCAGGAAGCCTGAGGTGGGCACGTGCGTATGTGACTCTTACAGGTCCTTTCTTTCTCTTTGTGCTTTCTCAGGAGTGCGCCGGCTTCACCCACTCACCCTGGGCTGATGTCCCCTCGTTCCAGTGGCCTGCAGACTCCAGAGTGCCTGTCTCGGGAGGGCTCCCCCATTCCACACGACCCTGAATTGGGGTCCAAGTTAGCCTCCGTTCCGGAGTATCGGTATTCCCAAAGTGCACCCGGTAAGGCATGGTTGCGTCTTTTAGTGGGTAGGACAGAATGCCGAACAGTGACAGCAGGGCAGGGCTGGACTCTGAGTCACCATCCTCTCTCCCTCCACTTCACACAGGCTCCCCCGTTAGTGCACAGCCAGTGATCATGGCTGTGCCTCCCCGACCATCCAACCTAGTGGCCAAGCCCGTCGCCTACATGCCAGCTTCCATAGTGACCTCACAGCAGCCCTCAGGCCACGCAATCCACGTTGTGCAGCAGGCCCCCACCGTCACCATGGTCAGGGTGGTCACCACCTCCGCCAGCTCAGCCAACGGATACATCCTCGCCAGCCAGGGCTCGGCCGGGGGCTCACACGACGCCGCAGGCACGACCGTGCTGGACTTGGGCAGTGAAGCCAGAGGTAACGTTGGCCACAGCCACGCATCTCCACCAGGACTCACTACAAGCACTGCTGTGGGTCCCAGAGCCCACCTGCTGAGTGGGGGCTCAAGGAGGCCCGTCCTCTACCACTGGGTCCCGGGGTCACATCCTTTCAAGGTGTCACCAGCTCTTCCCAGGTGCCTCCTTCCCAGCTGAAGCTGTGCAGGCCTTTAAAGCATGTGACTGTTCCCTGAACGCTGTTTCTCCTCAGCGAAACTGAATTAGGTTGGAAGTAATTAACATTTAAGAATAAGCTGGGGAGGGTGGTTTCCTTAGAGTCCCTGGACAGGAGTCTAGGGCTTACAGGATGGACGTGGCTGGTGCACTTGATGCTGTGGAAGACCCTCTCAGAGCAGCATCGTCCTTGTCATGTACCACTGTCCCCTCAATCTCAGTGGCATCTTTTGGTTTTAGTACGTCATAATACAAGCTGCCTCTTGGTGAAGAAAGGCCGAGCTGTGGCTCTAAAACAAGACCATTTTGTTCCAAATAATACTTTTTATTTTGCAGATTAAATTTGGTTTGGTTCAAGTTTAAAGTACATTTTTCTAAATTCCTATTGATTGTTGTTCTTTTGAAACGTGTTTTCTCGGTGGGATTTCCGCTTGAGAAGCAGCTTTTCCCAGGGCCGCTGCCTCCTCCCAACCCCATGTGCAGGTCCCTTGCCAAGGCACCTGTGAGGTCCATGGCCTTGTTGGGCACCGTCATTATTTTTGTTGTTTTGCTGTGGTGCAGGATGGGACCCAGCCTCACGCCATAGGCCAGTGCTCTACACCAAGCTGCAGCCCAGGCCCTGCAGGTGTGGTTCTGATTCACTTGGTGTCCCACAGGTTTGGAGGAGAAACCCACCATTGCGTTTGCCACCATTCCTGCAGCCAGCCGAGTCATCCAGACAGTGGCCAGTCAGATGGCACCAGGGGTTCCCGGACACACAGTCACCATCCTGCAGCCAGCCACACCAGTGACCATCGGGCAGCACCACCTTCCGGTCCGGGCTGTCACTCAAAACGGAAAGCATGCTGTTCCCACAAATAGTCTCACCGGCAGCGCTTACGGTGAGGCCCCGCCCTTTCTCCAAGCCCAGTCCTGAGCTCTGAGGCCCCGCCCATTCTCCAAGCCCAGCCCTGAGCGCTGAGGCCCCGCCCACAGTCAGGACGCACACCAAAGTTCTTGTAGTCTCACCACTGGCCTTGCTAGTCAGAGAGCACTGGAGAGGCACCCAAACCCAAACGGCCCCACTATGCAACTCACGCTGAACTGTGGTCCGAGCAGGAAGTCACTGCAGTGGCTCAGTCACTGAGTGGGTGGTTCCCGGCAGGAGTTTGCATGAAGTGGGTGAGGGAGGAACCCTTGGATGTCCCAGCTGCAGGAGAACCCCTGAGGTGGGCTCCTGGCAGTTAGTGAAGACCCTGCGGGAAGGGCAGGCAAGGCACAGCCCTTGCAAAGCCGGGAGCGGGGCCAGCACCCGGGGACCAGGGGCCTCATGTGTTCAGGATTCCCCAGTAACCTCTCCTTCCTCCACCCCAGCCCTCACCAGCCCCTTGCAGCTCCTTGCAGCCCAGGCAAGTTCATCCACGCCGGTGGTGGTCACCCGGGTGTGTGAGGTGGGGCCTGAGGGGCCAGCAGCAGCAGTCCTGGCTAGTGCCACCCCGACTCCAGCCACCGCCAGCACCACCTCGGCCTCCTCCAGTGGGGAACCTGAAGTCAAAAGGTCCCGGGTGGAGGAACCCAGTGGGACAGCGACCACGCAGGCTGGGGCGATGGCAGCTGCCGGTTCCCAGGGCCCAGGCACTGGGGAGTGAAGTCACCTGCACAAGGTGTAGCGGGACACACCACAGGACCCAGGCAGGCTCCACAGTGCAGACATCTACGCTGTGGACCCAGGAGAGAAGCCCCAGGCTGTCTGCAGCATGTGCCACCATCAGCGGTGGCCACCACGCCTGGAACACTCATCTTCCCATTGTCTCCTGCCCTCCCGCGGTTTGAAACTAAAACACATAAAGAAGTTCAGACAACTGATTGTACGATTCTGGAGATTCCGTGTGTTTATTTCCTACTCCCTTGGCACCACTGCTCCTCCAGGCCCTTGGTCAGGAGCATGGGGAGAAGGTCTAGCCCAGCACCTCAGGAACCTGTCAAGACCACCCAGCCACCAGAGGAGGACGCGCGGCCTCAGGGCCTTGTTTGGGCAGCAGCCTTCACCTGGAGGACCTGATGGAAGCGCAGCATGGTGCCCGCCAAGGCCTTCTAGGGGAGACAGGAATGGAGCGAATTCTGTTTGTTACAGATGGGGAATAGGCAGGAGAAAGGCAGGAACTGCCAGCTTGCATACTCTTTTGTGGTGTCTTTTCCTAAAAATGATATAGAAAATATTGGCATTAATTAGAGTGGGGGGTGGGTCTGGTTTGGCTTTGGCCCCCAAGTAGTTCTTGTTTGAACGTGGAGTTCAGGCTCATCACAAATCTGAGGCACTCACGGAGGGCTGATGTCTCCTGAGGTTTCTGCCTGAGACACCTGAGCAGCACTGGGCCTGCGCTCTCATCGGCCCCTGGAAGAGTCGACCTGCTGCCCGTCTGATAACTTCAAGAAGGAGCTGCGGCTGCTGCCTTGGTGTTGAGGTGCTTCGGGTGAAAGGTCAGTCGGAAGCTAGCAGCTGCAGCATCCAGCCAAGCCTGGCCACACATACTGGGCCACATGCCCAGGAAGCAGGGCTGCACGGGGCTGCTGGTGGTCCAGGCAGAAGTCAGGTGCCTGCTTGGCAAGGAGGACGTCCATGTGTGTTGCCAAAAGACAAGGGGGAGCCCCGAGGTCCTGCAGCTCTGCCAGGCTGGGATCCAGGGACACTGCTCACACTGCGTTTTCCACCAGCTTCCTGACCTCCCCCAGATCCATCCACGGTTTGAAATCGGAACAGCTGCTTCTCTCCAATGCTCAGGGGTCCTGGCTCACTTAGAAAGGGTACCACCCCACCAGGCAGCAGTGGGCAGGCAGGCCCATGCCAGCTCTGCTGGTTTTGATTTCAACGAGGCGAGAACTGAGGGACAGAATGTTCCCTCCAGTCAGTTGACGGGCTCCTGGGCACCTGGGGAAGTCCCTCTGCATCTCCCCAAGGCCAGCGGAGCTTTGAGCTACATCACGGGAGCAGGAGGGGCCTGAGCCGCGGAGCCATGGACTGTTTGCCCTGGTTCAGGGAAGAGATTGGAGCCTTCGGCAACTCCTGGAGGACAGTTTGAGAAAGCATTAACGCCTCTGCGTAAGTTGTCTTCACGGTGGTGGTGGTGGTGGCCCTGCTGGCGTTCTCTGGGTGGGCCACACCTAGAAACAGCACTCCAGGCAGCACTTGTCCCTGGCCTCACAGCCCTCGCCAGCACGCAGCTTCCTCCGCCCTGCCTAAGTGTCTGCCCTCTTTTTCTTCCGTCTGCAGGGAAAACCCTTTTCTGTCATTTTTCTTAGCCCCTCAGACCAGTGGTTTTTGTGGCACTGGACTGTAAGTGGGGAATAAGCTCTGAAGTCCACATCTGTTGCCTCGGTGCCCCCCCCCCCCCCTCATAGTGCACAGCCTCCGCCTTCACTGCTGGGCCTCGTGTGAGTTGTGTGCCTGGTGCAGGCATGGGTTGAGTAGGCAGGAACAGAGCGAGGCCCTGACAAGGGACATTAGGGCCACCTGATGCTTCTTTCTCTCCCTGGTTCTTGTTTATTCCCAGGCTACACATGGTCATCTCTGAGGGGGATTCTGTTTGTTTTGGGCCTGTTATGACAGCCATGGGAGATGCTGCGTGGTGACCCTGCCCAGAACTGTGGGTCCCCTCATGTCACATTTCAGGTCATAGTATTCTAGCTCCAACCCATTTGCTGTCCCAGCTTCAGAGCCATTCTGGTCCCTGGCTGCTCAATGATGAGCTTGCTGTGGGAGGGAGGTGTTTGGAGGGGGCAAGGAGGATGGAGACTCAGGCCCCACATCCTGTCCCATGGAGGGTGAGAACCAGGGGACAGAGTGCCTTTGGGATCAGTGCAGACTGAGCAGGGAGGTATAGGGAGGCTGGTGTATAAGCAGGGTTGTGAAGGGATTTTGGTCATCCACCAGGTGGCACAACTTGTCCTGGAGCCAGTGGCCAGAGACCCAGGCATGGCTGGTGCCCAGAGGAGAGCCGTTCGCTGTGCTCAGAGTCCAAGTCAAGGCCCAGGAACACCACTGCCCCAGGGCTCAGGCCTTTTAGTTTGTTAAGGGTGGGCTGACCCCAGCCATGAGGGGAGTGGAAGTAACTCCGACACAGCACAGGCCAGGATGACTGTGGGTGTGGAGCAAGAGCAGCTGTTCCAAGGTCTTGCAGGGTTGCAGGTTTGTGGCATAGCCCTGGGTCGAGGCCCAAGGTCCAGGCAATAGCCTGGGAAGGCCCCCTCCCACCTCGCCCCTTCAGACTGGCATCTTTTTGAAGACCCAGGGGCCTGGCCAGCTCCTCTACTTACACGCTCCCTGCTCGCACCTCACCAGACTCAGCTGAAGACTGCAGCCCTCCAGGGCAGGCTGGCATGCTGTTGGGAGTCAGGAGAGCTCGCCTGGCTGCTGGGACCTCAGTTTGCATCTCTCTGTCGCTGTCTCTTGTGTGTCCAGCGCAGTTGGTGGCACTTGCTTCTGTGCACTTTTGGTGTTGCTGCCCCTGGTCTCACTCATTGCCTCTGAGAAATTCCAGTAGACTCCTCCCTGGAGGCCAGTGCTGGGAAGACGTGGGGTGGGGAACCCGCCAGTCAGGCAGACGCCTGTGAGCGCAGGTCTAGCGTGCTCCTGTTTGGGGACTGTTTCCCTTTACTCTCATTTAGACTCAAGTGAAATGGAAGGGGTGGGAGTGGAGTGGAGTTGTTGAGATGGGTGTCGTGGCTCTAGGACTCACTGGGTGTTTCTCAAGCTAGGAGGGAACAGCCTTGTGGGCTTCTTCAGTGTCCCGGTGGATGACTGATCTTGGCACCCACTCCTGGGGTTCTTTGCTACCACTCATCAGGCGTGGAGAAAGGTTGGTTTGAGGTCAAGGGTGCCATTGCAGCTAATGCTCATCATTCCCTCAGAGACAAAGAAGGAGCACTCCAAGTGATCTGGGAGTTTCCAGAACCAGGTACTGGGATTCCTCTTTAGACAGAAATCTCCACACAGGGGGATTGAGAGATCAGGAAGAGAAAACCGCTCTCTGGCTTGGGAGTCCATGTCCTCTGTGAAGAACAGAAAAACTTAGTTGAATGCAAGAAAATGATAGAGAAGAAAGAATTTCCTCACAGCTTTTACAGCACAGAAACAGATACACTTGGTAGGAGGGAGCTCTGCTTTTTTCAGAAGGCTCAAATTTCCCTTTGCACATGAGTGACTTCATCCGGTCTGAGGGACATGGCTCTTTCTGGACCCCCTGCCTGTCCTGGGCACTCCTTTACCCTCTGAGAACATGTCTCAGTGCTGAATAGCTTGCTCCATGATAAATACAAAAGGTGATTGTAAGACTCTACTGGGTAAAAGAGTCCCCGCGTGCCGGACACAAAGACCTTTGCTTTTCAGCAGGGAACGTGGAGCCTGACCCACCGTGTCCTGGGCTTGGCTTAGGATGGAAATGCATTTGCCCACGGCCTCGTCTCAGGGCTCCTTCAGATACCTCTGCCTAGAAGCAATATTATTTAAGAAGAACAATTCACATTGTTCAAACTGCTGCTACGAAGACAGGCTTGCTCTTCAGAGGGGACTTAGCTGTGCAGGGTCCCCAGCGTATACGTTGGCTCCTTGAGGTGAGGGCACAGTCCAGACTGTAGCGGAGGTCTCTTGTCCAGTCTCCACCTGCCGGTTTCACACTGCTCCTGTCCTTTACAACTCCCTTTCATTTTAAGTTCCTTTCTGCATGCCTTGTTTGTCACACTAGGGCTCCTGGAATGCTCAGGACCTGGTCCTGGTCATCCATGCACTTGCTGCTCTCGCTAGGGTCTGAGAACAACCTGCTTCTTGCATTTTCACTCAGTACCAAAAGCTGCTATGCCAGAGGCCAGAGGCGCAGCAGGGTGTCCCGGCCACTCTGTAGCAGAGGAGCTGGGCCAGGCTCCCTGAGAGGTGACCATTTCTGGAGGGACATTGGAAATGTAGGCGGGATTGTCCTGTTGGGAGCAGCTCTGCTTACTTGTCACCACCCCTGAAGTTGCAGCTGCTTAGCAGCATAGGGCATTTTCTTTAACGGAAATAAAAAACAGGCCCATCCCACAAACTTTGTTTAGGGAATATAATTTTATGTTTAAAAAGAAAAAAAAAAGACAGCGGTGGTCCCGTTACCCTTCCTGTAGCTGAAGGCTGCTCTAGCTGTCTGCTCCTCTCACCCAGTGCAAGCTCTGCTGCTGAAGGGAACACACCAGAACCACATCTGGGTGGTCTGGGTGCTGCAGCGAGTGGCATGTGGGCACGAGAGCCAGGATGCTGGAGGTGATGGAGAGGTTCTCAGGGGCAGCCCTGAGGGCACAAGAGAGGCACCAGCAGGATTGACTGGTGAGCCTCACTGTGCCTGTGGTCACCCTACCACCACAAGTCTGTCTGTCCCAGCTGCTCCGAGGGTGGCCTCTTGTCCTGAGAAGCCACTGTCCTTGGAAGGTTTGCCTCTAGCCAGCACAGATCCTCGAGAGGACAAAGCTTTGCCCAGAAGTCCCTCCTGTCACCCAGGTGGGCACTTCCATTGCATTTTGTGCAGGGTGGAAATGAAGATCCCTTCTTTCAATCAGTGCGGTTTCAATTAGTGGGGTTTTAACTTCTTTTACCTACCCTAATGGCTGGTTGGGGGTGCTCAGTGCTCTAGAAACCAGTTAGGAAAGCAGTCACTTTATTTTAGGCTGCCCTCTTTCTCTCTGGGGAGAAGCGCTGCTCAGGATTTTCATCGTTCTCTGCACCTGCTTGTCCTAGCAACAGGGAGAGTGTGGTGGGAAGAAGGCCCTGGGGCGGTTTGAAGCTGCAGATGCATTTCTGTACTTGAGTTAAGCAGCCAGTCACTGAGGCCCCACAAGCCAGCCACATCTTCAGGCCGCCTCCTGGTTTCAGTCGCCCAGAGGCTGCTGAGGACGCTGGCTCTCACCTTCGCTCCTTGCCCATGAGGGAATCAGAGGAGCATTAGAAGAGTCCTGCTCGTTATTCTTCATCTGGGAGTGGTTCGCGCATTTGATGCATCAGATCTCACGAACAGTGAGCAGCGTGCAGGAGGCTGGCCCTGGGGACGCGCAGCTGCCTGGGTCAGGACAGCTGCCAGCATCAAGGTGCATGCACCCAAGGGTTTCCTCCCTGCAGGGAAAGCACTTGTGGGCCTCAGCAGCCCCAAGCTTCCAGATGTGTTGGCTGAGCCTAAATGAGTCCTGTGACTCTTAAGTAGAATTTTTTCCCGTGTGAACTTCTCTGGCCTCTGGATTCAAACTGTGCTTGAGGCCTCTGAATTTCTAGGTTAGCTGATCCAGACATTTTTTTTAAAATCAGCAAAAATGGGGATTTAAATATTTTGTTTACCCTCTTTCCCTTCCTAACTTCCCTTTGAGGGAGGCATTTTTGATTCCTCATATACCTTAACTTACATAGCTTATTCCTGCTTCAGGAAAAGGTGGCAGGGGAAGGAGAGGCAAGACTTGTTCCAGGTCCTTCCTTAGACTTCGCTGTGTTCCTGAAGGCTGGCTGCTTGGCACGTGCTAGGGAGGGGTTAAAGCCAATACTGCAATTGATTTTTCTTACCTGAACGATAATTCTCCTATAAAAATAATTTGGGGGTGGGTGGGTGTTGTTCGGGGAGTGTGTGTATGTGTGTGTGTGTGTGTGTGTGTATGTATGTGTGTGTGTGTGGTTTTTTTGTTTTTTACAGTGGCTGTCTAAAGTATTTTCACATTATGTTTAATAATCAGTGCTTTAAAAAGCAGTGGTATCCTGTAAAGTGGGAATACTAGTTCTCAAGCTTGGGATGTGAAGGTCCCACCCAGGGTGGCATCCCCACACCAGCTCCATGGGCAGGAGCAAGCACAGGAATCAGAAAAAACAACAGACCCACATCAAAAGCAGCCCGGCATGGGTTTTCATTTCATATGGGATACAGTATTTTTTTATTACGGAGCCATACTTTTTTTTTAAAGTTTGAGATCTGAATGTGATTTCTAATTGTATCAGACGTTAAATGTTTTAAAGCTATAACAAAGTTTAAAATTTCTACTTTTTGTTTTTCATTTAACTGTTCTTTTATCTATTAAATTGTTGTATGTGGATGGGGAAGTTTTGTGTCTCCTCTTAGCATTTGTTTCTATAACCAGAAATAAAATTATATATTAAAGAAATGATACCAAGGCTCCGTGTGATTGGTTGGCTATGGAGGGACAGATGCCCTGGACACAGCCTCTACACTCTCTGGAGGGCACCCACAAGGTGCTCTGAAGCCTGAAGGGTGGCTCTTAGGGGGCTCTGCTTTCTCTTGCTTGCCTTTGGTGTACTGTTCCCCCAAAGCCAAGAGACAAAGATGATTTCCACAGGTGCCTTGATGGCTGTACTGGGACTCCTGAGCCCCAGAGTCCTCTGAGCCTGAGTGTCTGCAGCTCCAGGAACATGAAGACAACTTGAGTTTGCTCATCAGACATGACAAGGGCAGACAGCTACAGCTGGGTCAGGGCCACCTGCCTCAGTGGCCCAGAGCAGACACAGGTCCTTCGGCCCTTAGCCAGGTGAGACTCTGCAGTTGTGTGCTGAGTCCTTGCTTACTCCAGGCTCACCCTGGAGGGCAGCAGAGCACAGCTGGGCATTGCCTCCAAAGCCAGTTAAACCTGAGGCCAGGTTCCTGCCCTGCCACTCTCCAGCTGTGGCCCTTCAGCCTGGGATAGGCTGTTTCCCTGTGTGCAAAATGGACACCTGTCTCAAGAACACAGATGAGTGAGAAGGGTCTGGTCCTGAGAGAGTGCTCTTTGTCACTGTAGCAAGGCTGGCCTCTCTTCCCAGGGCCCCCAAATTGATAGGACTGCTGCAGACTCCCTCTGAGTGGGAATTTGTGAAAATGTGTGTTTGCCATCTCTCTGGCAAGGTTCTGTAGTGTTTGTGCATGTCCCTGTCTCAGCTGAGCAGATCACTGGCATATTTCAGACTTCATAGTTGTCCACAGTTACAGCTGAAGGTCATTCACTTCTCAGCGACCCTTCTCAATGACCACTTGTGTCACTCTTTTTCTGATGTACCATTCCAGCCACAAGCACTACCACAACACTGGCAGGTTCATTCATTACAGGATTTCAGCCAAATTGCAAGAGTGAGAGAGAATCGGTTTCCTCTGGGGAGCTGCCTTGGCTAAATAGCATCTGTTTTTCATCTTTACGTTTTTTAAATTTTGTTTTTGATTAGGACAACTATTGTTCACTACTGAGACCTTAAAATAACCTTTTATGCAAATATAAGAAGGTCAGATGTTAATCCTTGACAATGCTTGGGCTGTGTGTGTATGTGGAAAGACAGGGATACATACTGATCGCTGGCGCCCAGTTCTCAACGAGTAACCTGGTATGTACTGGGAAAGTGCACATTCCCACAAAAGATCGTGCACTGTGGTGTAAGTCATTACTGCCAACATCTGGACACAAGGCAGATATCCATCAAAGAACAAGACAGGCCAAATATTGCACGGTTCCATTTGCATGAGGTACAGAAAGAGGCAGACTCATCTCTGGCAATAAAAGTGAGGGTATCCTGCATCCACTGCTTCTGGGAGGGGGAGGTGTACAGGGAGCTGGAAGTGGTGTACATGCAAATGACCGCGGCAGGAACTGACCGAACATAAATCAGTCTCCCACCAACACAGCCAGCGTCTCCTACGGACTGCTGTGGTATCCTCGCACCTGCCGCTCCAGCCCTCTAAACCGTCAGCTGGCCCCATCTCTCCATCCGCAGACCTCAAAGCATCTTCAGGGTCGTGGTGAAGAACCGTGTCTGGAATTCCCACAGGTAATTGCGGAACCCTTCCCCTTCCTTCTCCCTTCAGCCATCCAGGTAGGTGTCTTCTCGGTGCTTATCCCTTGGAGGCCTAACCTTGACCCATTCGCGACTCTTCCTCGGCTTGAAACAGCACCCGACACTGGAAGGGGCTCATCAGGGTCTGCTCACCGAACCACTGGGTTTACACCACTGCCTCTTCTGTTCCAATACCAAATAAACGGCGCCACCCAGAGCCCAGCTGTTGCTGCTTTTCCCTCGCTCCTCCCGTGCCAAACCCGCCGGTCATTCACCAGGGCCTGCAAACCCCACCCGCCAAGGGTCACTGCGGCTGCCTACTTCTCGACCCTACTCCAGCCCCATCCAGTCCCCAGGACGTGGCTGCAGGAGGCGTAGGGCTGTCACGCCGGGCTGCGGCCGCCGGGTGTCGCCAGCGCAGCGCGGGGCGCGGGGGAATGAACCGTGTGGCTGGGCCCTGCGAAACCTCGGCACCGCAGCGAACAGGAACCCGAGTTCCCTCTCAGTCCGTGGCTTCGTCTACAAGCGACAGCGACACCGTACGGTCACGGTGGGGACTGAATGAGATTTTTAAAGCTGTACCTACAGCCCAAGTTCGGTGCTAAATAGACGGGAGCGCTAAAGAAGCTGCTAACAGCCGCGGTTTACGCGCCCCCGGCCGGCGCGGCCTGCAAGCCCCCGGGCCGCTCACGAGACAAACTCGAACGGGGCTCCGGGACCTGGCGCCGCACGAGGCCCGGCGGCCAGGTACCAGCTCGAGCACTTCCGGGGTCAAGGGGTAGCGAGATCCGGTAGCACGTGGACCACGGCCCCTGAGGCGAACCGTAAGCCACGGCGCGAGCGCTTCCGGCCCCGCCCCCAGGCGGCCTGTGCCAAAATCTATTGGCCGAGGGCCCGCCCCTCCCACGTGACGCTACCCCGGAAACTGGCGGCGCGCCCGCGGAGGCCGGCCTTCCCACGTGACGCGGCACGTGACACGACCCTGGAAGTGCCTGGAGTTCTTCGCTCCGGCGCCGGCTTTGGCTGGCGCGCGGCGGGATGTTCACGGCGGCCGCGGAGAGCCTGCTCCACCAGGCCAGGTGCGGGGCGCGCCAGGCCCAGGTGCCGGCGAGCTGCGGGAGCGCGGGTGGACCCGCTCCGGAGGTTGGGGGCAGCTTCCTGGCTTGCAGGTCGCGGAGGTGACCACAGAGCAGAGCCGCAGGGGAGCAACAGGAGGCCGCGCACCCACGGCTGGCGGGAAAGGAGTGGCTTCCGAGTCCAGAGCACGGGGAGCTGAGCCCCGGAGCCTGACACCTCCCGGGGGGTGTTGACAGAGGAATGCGGCCAGGCTGAGGAACCATTGGCCACCCTCGGGGCCCCAGGCTAGTTCTGGACCCCGACTAGTCGAAGCCCATTCTTTACCAACGACGTGATGCTACTTTTTTTTGAAACAGGAAATGGAAGCCTGGTGTGGTGGCGCATGCCTGTGATCCCTTATTCTTGGGAGGCTGAGGCAGGAGGATAGCAACTTCGAGGCCAGCCTCAGCAATTCAGCAAGGCACTGTCTCATATTTAAAGGGGTTGCCATGTAGATCAGTGATTAAAAAAATAAATAAACAATCCTGGTTTCAGTCCCCAGTACCATAAAAAAATGAAAAAATGTATTCAGAACCTCAGACCCTTGGTAAACTTTTAAAAAGTTAATTTGGATTCAGAGTTGGATCAGTTGGTGGGAAATATTAGGAAGGTTGAGGTCCCTGGGATATTTATAATGAGCAAGGTCTTAAGGGCAGGTAAATGTCTGAAATCTGAACAAGATAAAAATTGCTCGTCAAAATAACCATTGAAAATGTGCTTGGTGGGTGTGCCAGGCCATCAACGCCGTGAGTCCAGTCCAGCCCATCCTCCGCTTAGTAGAGGGTGGATCATTTGAATTTAGGGACTGCATTAAATGAAACACTTGTATCCCACCCAGCTTGCAAATCTGCTCACTCCAGAATGCCAAAACAAATCACAGGCTTAAATCCTACTGTGGAAACAGGGAAGAACCCATTCAATGTCACTGAAACACATTCCATTCAGGGTCATGGAAGGAAAGACAAAGAGAACACCTCTCTGTTCACATCCCTGTTCTCTCTGTGCCCTGGGTGAGTAGGCCTGTTGAGGTTAGCACTGTTCAGTTTCTCCAAGGAAAATGCTTGAGTTACATGCTTCCTCTAGGGTGGGCTAGGACAGTTAGGAACTTAGCGGTTTGGACTAATCTTTCTATTAGAAACGCTAGTTTCCACAGTATGCTCTAAGCCAGTGATTTGTTTTGGCATTTTAAAATAAAAGGCTAAAGTTTGAAAGTTAGGAAACTTTAGTTTCCCTTAATGTTACAGAGGTGAGGGAAGCAAGGGTAATGAAACATGGCTGAGCTGAGTGAATGGAGCCAGTGGCATGAATATATAAAGGTTGGGGGACTCGGAAGGGGTGCACAGCAGGGCGGGCAGCTCTGGCTGGGGGAATTTCGAGGAGGAGGCATCAGAAGCTCCGAGAATGTGTGGAGGGTGTTCAGGCAGAGGTCCATGCGAAGGGGCAGAAAGACCACTTGAAGACCAGGAGGAGGGGCCAGGCCTTGGAAGCTTCTGGGCAGGTTGGCCTTACAGAAAGAAGCTGAGGGGCTGGGGCTGTCACTCGGTGGTAGAGCGCCCCCTAGCGTCTGAGTGCGAGGCTCTGCGTTGCAGCTGGCTTTGAACTTGGGATCCTCCTTCCTCAGCCCCCTGAGCTGCTGGGATTGCAGGTGTGCACCACCATGCCCGGCTCTATTGCTGAAGCATCTTTTGAAAAGTGACTTCGCTTAGACTAAAATTGCCCTTTTGAACAGGACTCCTAAGATCAAGCAGCTTTAGTTCTGCTTCTGCATTCTCAGAGCTGGACTGCGTGGCCTCTCCGCTCAAGGATCCTAGTGAACAGGGGCTGCCCCGCACCTTTCGCCTTCAGCTTTCTGCTCTTTCTTTGCTGGATGGGGATTGTTCCCCAGGCACTCAGGCCGCTGACACCCCTTCCTTCCTAGGGAGATCCAGGATGAGGAGCTGCAGCGCTTCTGCGCGCGGATCAGCAAGCTGCTGCGGGAGGACCTGGGGCCCGCCGCTGCAGATGCCCTGCAGAGGCTGTTCCTCATTGTCTCGGCCACCAAGTATGCCCGGAGGTGAGTGCCGGCAGCTGGCTCCTGACCCTCAGGGCGAGCATTGTCGGTCCTGCAGGGTGGTGCCACTGCTCCTTTGGTGACTGAGCTTCTGTGTCCACGTAAACCCACACCAGAGGTCACAGAGAAGTGCTCTGTCAGCTGGCCAGCTTTCCTGTGGTGCCAGGTGCCCTTGCCGGGGGTGTGATGTGTTGCCCACCAGGGTCTCGCCCTCCAGGTTGGACAAGACGTGCGTGGACCTGCTGCAGGCCACCCTCTGCTTGCCTGCGTGTCCGGAGCAAGTCCAGGTCCTCTGTGCTGCCATTCTGAGAGAGATGTCACCCTCTGACAGCCTGACCCTGAGCTGTGATCATGCCCAGAACACCCGGCTGCTGAGCCTGGTGGCGTCGGTGCTCTTTGCCCAGGTAACACGGTTGTTTCCACTCGGGGTGAGCATCCTGCCCGTCGTGGTCCCAGCCCGTCAGGGGCCACAGCCTTGCGTCCCTGCTGTGCCCGATGTGCTTGCTGGTTTGCTCAGTTCCAGTTCCCGCTGCCTCTGACAGCTCTGACCACTGGCGTAGAGAGTCCCCAGCCCTCAGATGCATCTAGAATGGGCAGGTTCCTGCCTGTTTCCTCCCTTCCTCGAGAAGGAGCCATCCCAGGATGCCACTGAAGGCTGCGTCAGGCCACAGGGCCTGAGCTGCCCAGGCGACACTTCTGCACACATGGAAGGGTGGCAGTAGAGACACTAGGGGAGCAGTGGTGTTCCGCCTTCCAGATGCTCCCAGGCCTTGCTGTCAGGAGGGGCCTCTGCAGAGCAGGTTTCAGGTGAGGGGCAGCGTGCCTGACAGCAGAACCTCGGACTCGCACGGGGCCGTCCTGAAGCACCACTACACTGCACTGCCTTGGCGACCTGGGCAGCCTCGCCATGTGGTGGCCAGGAGGCCCCTGGGGTGCACATGTCACAGGCAGCCTTGCGAGCCACTCACAGTAGTGACCCGCAGCCCCAGGCCGATTCCTCATCACTGGCCTCCTGCCCGCTCCTTGCCACCTGGCTTTGAGGAGGCTGAGTCCTTGAACCTGCTGCTCACACAGCAGCCCCGGGACCCTGCCCCAGGCCACATGGGAATGCCTTTCTCTGAGAGTTACAGCAGGGAAGGGTCTCAAAGACTCATGTTCCTCGGGCGTTCCCTGCAGACCTCTGAAGTGGGTCTGGCTCTGTCTCGCGGGGTGAGTCAGCACTTCAGCCTTTGGCTCGTTTGATTTGAAGGGTGACAGGAAACAGGAGGTCAGAAGCATGGGCCAGCGCATCTTTACAGTCCTCGAGAACCGGCAGCCCGAGGGGCCCAGTCTCAGGCACCTCCTTCCCATCCTGTCCAGGGTGGTGGGCCTCGCCCCAGAGACCCTCCAGGAAGGTACCAGCCCTTCCCCGATGCGGATGCGTGTGCGGGCCTCCCTTCTGGCACCCTTCCTCCAGCGTTGCCATGGGCTGTGCTGGGCTGGGGGAGGAGGGCATGGGCTTGCCCGGTGAGCCCCGCAGGCCCCCTGGGTCATGTCCAGGGAAGGCCCAGGGTATGGGGTCCACCAGCACCATGAGGGTCTTGGGAGGCCACAGTGTCACTGTTTCCCTCGACGGGACTCCTCCCCACAGACCAGACGGACGTGCTCAGCAAACGGCTGGTGGAATGGCTGCGCCACGCCAGCGTCCAGCAAGGGCTCCCGCACTCAGGGGGCTTCTTCTCCACGTCCAGGGCCCGGCAGGTGAGTCGGGGCTGCTTTGAGAGCTCAGGGACCTGAACTGGGGAGTTCTGCACCTTACAGCCAGCCTGACCCTGCAGGTCACTGTGGACACCTGTCTTTCTAGCTGGTTCCAGGAGAATCCCTCATTGCTGCCTCCATTCAGGGGACTCTGGGTCAGGCAGGGCCATAAGCCCTTAGCCTGGGATGCTCTGGGAGTGACCTGGGATCATACGTTGTGTCTGCGCATCATGGGGTGGGACAGCCTCCGATGTGTCATCGGGAGGGGATGGGGATGGACATCTCGAGGCTCATGTCCCTGGGCCATGCTGGAGCTCTGCATGTGGTGTCCTCCACCCTCCTGAGTAGCTCAGGAACCCGTTGGCCTTTCCCTACCCTCAGCCTCTGCACCCAGCCCAGAGAGGCCCCAGCCCCTGTCCTTCCTCCCACAGCCAGGCCCCATCACTGAGGTAGACGGGGCAGTGGCCTCGGACTTCTTCACAGTGCTCTCCACGGGCCAGTGCTTCACAGAGGACCAGTGGCTGAACGTGCAGGCCTTCTCCATGCTGCGGGCCTGGCTGCTGCACAAGGGCCCCGAGGGCCCAGGCACCCTGGACACAGGTGCGCCAGGGTGAGGCAAAGGCAGGAAGGGTGGGAGGCAGACATACCCCAGATGCACCAAAGGTTACCATAGGCCAGGCACAGGTGTGTGGCAATCCAGGAGGCCAGGAGCCTGTCCCCGAGCGTCGGTTGTCCCTGGAAACCCTTTTAGACATGGCAGAGACCCTCTTGGTGTGCACAAAAGCCAGAGAGGGGTCGTTTAAGGCGGATAAGGTTATTGGGACAGCCTCACTGAATTCCATCTTTTCAGCGAACCCCTGGTGTAGAGGAAGTGAAAGCCGCTAGCATCCAGGCACTGTGGACTTGGGGGGAAAAACCTCCCCTGCCTCCAGCATATGGTGAGAGCTGCCAGGTGCATGGATGGCACTGGGGCCTCGCGGCCTCCTGGGCTGGCCAGTGCGTGTCCCCTTCCCACCGTCCACACAGGGCAGCTGAATGTGTCTGACTGTGGAGCCACAGGCTGTCCTGCTGAGGTGCCTTTCCTCCCACAGATGACAAGTCGGAGCTGGAGGGCTCCACGCTATCTGTGCTGTCTGCCACCTCCACGGCCAGCCGCCCACTGCCCCCACGCGAGCGACTGAGGGAGGTAGCCTTTGAGTACTGCCAGCGTCTCATCGAGCAGAGTAATCGACGTAAGTCCAGGGACCCTTGCCTGGACCCTGTGGGTGTGGCCCCCATGTCCAGCTCCCCTCCCGCCAGGTGTGGTCGAGGGCAGCAGGCCTTCGCAGAGCTGCTCAGAGGAGGCTGAGTCCCAGGTCCCTGCTCTGCCGCAGGGCCTCCTTGTTTCCCAGGATAAGCCTAGCAGTGGACCAGACCTGTGCTACTAGGGCCGTGACCCTGCCAGTCTGGTCCCACCCCATCCCGCACACTCTCTGGGCACGAGTCCCCACCTCATGTCCTCTCCCAGTCAGCCATTCACTGTCCCATTCACCTTGAACTTGCGGGACAGAGGCCACCTTCTCATGGGGCTATTTGAGGCCAGGACCGATGAGTTGACTTTCTTCCAACCAGGAGCCCTAAGAAAGGGGGACTCGGACCTGCAGAAAGCTGTAAGTGGAGGACAGGGTGGCTGGGGCGGCTGGGGCAGAGCGCAGCCCCTCTGATGTGGCCTGGGCGTCCTGCAGTGCCTTGTGGAAGCCGTGCTGATCCTGGACGTGCTGTGCCGCCAGGACCCATCCTTCCTGTACCGCACCCTCTCATGCCTCAAGGCTCTGCATGCGCGTCTGGGCACGGACCCCGGGAGCGAGCGGGCACTGCTGCCCCTCGCCCAGTTCTTCCTGAACCACGGTGAGCTCCAGAGCGGGGCAGGTACCCACGTGGGAGCACAGCCCTGCTGCCTTCAGTCCTGAAGCACTGATCCCTCCAGGGAGCCTTGGCCCTTAGTGGCTGTCATCTTTACCATTGTAGATGGCAAAACAAAGCACGTGAGCTTTGTCCAGCGGAGAACTGTGGTTAGCACACCAGTCGTGAAAGCCAGAAGTCGGGAACCAGGATGTTCCCTGGGGTTCGGGTGCCCTGAGGCCTTGGGGAGGGTTTTCCTGCATGTGGCCTCGCTGCAGTCTTTGTGTCCCAGAGGCCTATGCCCAGCTTCAGGACTCAGCCAAGATGTCAAGAGGGCCCTGCCGCAGGGCTGCCTGCGCTGACCGGTTCTAGCGCTTTCCAGGGGAGGCGGCCGCCGTGGGCTCCGAGGCCATCTATCAGCACCTGCTCACCAGACTCCCTTCTGAGCACTTCCACAACCCCATGCTGGCCTTCGAGGTCCTGCGGTTCTGCACAGACAACCTTCCCCTGTTTGACCGTCACCTCCTTGGGGTCCTCAAGTCAAGCTTCCCTAACCTGCTTAAGGCACGTGTCATCCTCGGGGAATCAGCTGTGGATGCCAGGGTTCAGGGCCTCTCCCCTCCAGTCAGCCTGCACCTGAGATGTGGGGTACAGGGTGAGGCGTGGCATCCCAGGCTGTGACATATAAGCACTAGCAGCTGCAGGCAGTGCCTTGGGGCCTGGAAGCCCTACACCAGCCTTTGTGAGCGTGTCCCTACAAGCGTGCGTGAGGTCCCCTGGTGCGTTCGTTCAGCCCCTCAGCGCCCAGCTGTGGTGTTTTTCAGCCAGTGCTGCACTGTGTGGCCTCTTGAATCCATTGGAGACTTAGTTCTTAAAGTAAAAACCGTAACAAGGGCTAAATGTTGAGACAAAGCTGGCTTCAAAAATAAGGAAATCAGGAGCATTTCAGACCCCTTGACCAGAGGCTTGGAAAGGAGGGGCAGACGCAGGTGCCCCTGCCTGAAGATAGCATTTGTGACGCTTAGGAGACCAAGACCACTTCTGCTTGTGCCTACAGTTCCTGGCGTGGAATAGCCCGCCCCTCACCTCTGAGTTTGTGGGGCTCCTCCCAGCTCTGGTTGACGCGGGCACAGCGGTGGAGATGCTGCATGCACTGCTGGACCTGCCCTGCCTAACTGCCGCCCTGCACCTGCAGCTCAGGTGGGCCCCGCTGCATCCCTGCCAGCCCCAGCCCACCCATCCAGCCAGTCTGTACACCTGGCCTGTCCTTGCACTGACACCATTCTGGACCAAGCCCTGTCTGCCCTTCCATGCAGATCCACTTCCATTGCCAAGCTCAGCCTGGGCCCTTCACTGCCCACAGAGGGCAGCCCCCGAGCCCTCTGGCCTGTCTCAACACTCATCAGGAGCGCCTCCCACGAGTCCCTAGCCCACGGTCCTGCCCTGTTACCCTGTGTGGCTGTGGTGTTACAGGGACATCTTCCTGATCACTGGGTGACCCTGGGAGCCACATCAGCTGGGTCTCGTACTCTGTTTACTCATAGATCATCATCGACCCCATCTGAAAGGCCACCATGGGACGCTTCTCTCAGGACCCCCAGCTGCCTGGAGGCCTTCCGGGACCCTCAGTTCCAGGGGCTCTTCCAACACCTGCTGCGCACCAGAGCCGGTGGCTCCACAGAGAGGTGGGCCAGGCCATTGTCACTGGGGTGGTACTCACTGTGGGGCCCTGTGCTAAGGCCTAGGGGTTCCCTGCCTCATAAGACTGTGTTCCCCAGACCTGGGGATTCAACCGTGGCCACCACCTCTGCGAGGACTCATTCCCAGCACTGTCTTTGACCTGTTCCTCAGATCCCTGAAAGTCCACTTTACAGATGGAGAAACTGAGGCTTAGCACACCTAGGAAGTGGGAGGGCCTAGAGTGGCCGGCTGTCCTGCAATTCAGCTCCATTGACCTGGGTGTGCTGACACCTCAGGGCCTTCTGAGCCTCAAGGGTCATGTGAGAAGCAAGTGAGCAGTGATGGGGACAGGCTTGCCATGACCAGTGGCCGGACAGCCACCTGTGTCCAGCTGCTATGTCTGTCCCCCTCCTTTCCTGGTACCTGTAGGATTCTACAGGTGGGTGACGTGGGCAGATACTCAGTGGCCCTGCTGTGTCCCCAGGCTCACGCCACTCCACCAGCTGCTGCAGCCCATGGCCAGCTGTGCCCGGGTGACCCAATGTGCCGAGGCAGTACCCACCCTGCTCCTGGCCTTCTTCTCTGCTGTGACCCAGGTGAGCCTGATGTCTGGATTCCCCATTCCCATGGGTTTCGCACGGCCTGGGCCACCGGACCAGAGTGAGGACCATACCCTTGCCCTTGACCTCTGCCTACAGCTGCTGAGAATCAGGGAGAGGGGTGCACACACCACAGCCCTGGCCAGGTCCTGTCCCGTCCCCAGGACCAGCCGTGCATCCTGGGGCTCCAGGCTTCCCACATGTGGGTGGTTCCCACCAGCCACCAGGGGAGCTCAGTCACCAGCAGAGGCCCTGGAGACAGGTGGCCCACAGCAAGGCTACATGCAAGACCATGCCCTGCTTGCAGGCCTGGCTCCTGCAGGGGAAGCCATAGGATGGGAGTGGGAGCTTGCCAGGGGCCACCTGCCCCTGGGATTTCCGTTCCCCTCCCAGCCAGTCCTCCCCCAGCTCTCCTCCCGCCTCCGGCTGTGTGCGTATGGCCCTGGGTGCTGAGGAAGGTGTTCAGCAGGGATCCTCAGCAGGGAGGGAAAGTAGCCTCTCGCCCCCTCGGTATCCAAAAAACACCCTTCAGTGTAGTGTGCACCTCAAGCCCAAGTCTTGCTCTTGGCCCCCAGTTTGCTGACGGGGCCCTCACAAACCAGCTGGCACTGCTGCTGCTGGAGAGAAGCGACTCGCTGTACCAGGTCCCGCAGTACGAGGCCCGCGTGCACAGGTGGGCCTTCACCCACGTGGCCGCCTGGGTCTCACCTTCCCCTTCCACTGCTGCAGCTCCACCCCCAGGCTCATCATCCCAGCTCCCCTGCTGGGCTGCCCCCCCCAAGTCTCAGCTCCTGCCACACCTGCAGCAGCCCCCACACCCCCAAACCTGGTCCGCAGCCGGTCCCCAGCCCAGCCCCCAGTCCAGAACATTCTCCTGACCTTCCCTCCCCCAAGCCTGTTTTCAGAGCTGGGTTAAGTCCCCCTGCCACACCCTCCTGTCCCCTGGTCATTTTTTCTAAAGGCCTGACACAGGCTCACCTCACTCCCAGGACTGAGGACAGCACATGCCTGGCCACCTCTCCAGTGAGGCGAAAGGCCCTGTGGGGATGGGGACAGTCCTCATCTCCTGACTCACGGGTGAGGTGCAGCCTCGTCCAGCTGCTCTGTGGTCCCAGGGTTGCTTCCTGGCTTAGACTGGGTGGGAGGTCCTGCGGGCCTCAGGCGCTGCAGAGCTGCCCAGAGCATCGTGCTATGTGTGCAGGGTGCTAAGCTCTCAGTTCCTGGTCCTGTGTCAGCTGAACCCCTCCCTGGTGGTGGAGCTGGGGAAGGAGCTCCTGGAGTTCGTGGGAAATGTGAGCAGCGTCCAGAGCAGAGCGAGCATGTTCACCTGCGTGGTAAGCGTCGTCCGGAGCCGAACGTGTTCGCCTGCATGGTGAGCCGGGCCTGGCCTCTCCCACCCTTTGCTGATGGAGGAGGGTCTGCGGCAGGCGCTGAGCTGCTGTCCTGGGTTTAGGTGTGGGCCATTGGCGAGTACCTGTCAGTGACCTGCGACAGGCGGTGCACCGTGGAGCAGATCAACAAGTTCTTTGAAGCCCTGGAGGCCTTGCTGTTCGAGGTCACCCAGTCCCGCCCCTCAGCTGACCTGCCCAAGTGTCCACCACAGATTGTCACTGTGCTCATGACCACACTGACCAAGCTGGCCTCCCGGAGCCAGGATCTGATCCCCAGGTACCCTACTAGGGAGTGGAGAGAGAGAAACCCTGCTGTCCGTGGGAAGGAGACGTGGCTTCTGAGTTCTTCCTGTCCAGGTGTCTTAAAGTCATCACCAGGCTACAGCCTGCTATTGGGTGCTTCAAAGGGCTGGACCCCTCCCTGAATCTGAGGGGTGCACTGCAGCTGATGGGCTGGGCCCTGCTTGTCCCCAGGGTCTCTCTGTTCCTGTCAAAGATGAGGACCTTGGCCCAGGGCCCAGCTTCCAGCTCCACACACCACGATGAGGATGCCGAAGCCATCCGCACCCGGGCCACCGAGCTGCTCAACCTGCTGAAGGTGCCCAGCGTGGCCCAGTTTGTGCTCACGCCAAGCCCAGAGGTGTGCCACCCCCGCTACCACCGTGATGCCAATACGGCCCTGCCTCTGGCCCTGCGCATGGTCAGCCGGCTGGTGGAGAAGGAATCCAGCCTACTGCCAGGGTGAGGGACAGTGATCAGGTGGACATTGGCTGCAGAGTAAGAGCCTGGGGTCTCAGCCTGGTATTAGAGCCAAGCCACTGGCTTTGGTGATCAAAAAGGAATGGAGGAGGACCGGGAGGTCTCCTGGGAGACCTCAGGAGGTGTCTAACCCTTGCCTCTTTGGTGGCGTGAACTGAGTGTGGAGCAGCTGATGGGTGGCCTCAGCTCAGGGTTGCCTGGAAGCTGCTCAGTCTGTATCCTGCCGTTCCTTATTCTGGACATTTTGGGGGCTGTGAGAGCTACAGTAAGAATAAACCTTTAGAAACTCGTGTGGGGGCAGTGGCTCAGTGGTATTGTGCTTATCAGGCAAGTGCAAGGACCCAGGTTCGAACCCCAGCACCGTGTACACACTCAGTGTCGCAGCAACAAAAGCCAGATGGAAAACTAAAGTGGACTCTCTCTCACTCTCTCCTTAAAACAAACAAACAAACAAGAAACTTGCATGGGCACACTGCAGGGTCTTTTCCCTCTTCCCCCCCGCAGCTGCCCTGAGCTGCTGCACAGCGCCAGGGCAGGGCTCAGCCAGACGCATGGGGCCTGCCTTCCGCCTGCACCCTCCAGGTGCAGGGCTACGCCTGGCAGCGCTGGTGTCCCTGATGTTACAGAAATAACCCATAACCCCCAGGAGAGGGTTCCCAGGTTGAAGCTGCACACGGCCGCCTCCCCTGTTGTGCTCCTGGGTAACTTGAAGGCACTGCAAGTCTGGGGCCCATGCCCTGGCAGGGGACAGCTGGAGTACTGTCATCTTCACAGGCTCCCAGCACCTACCACTAGCAGCCGTTCCTCCATAGCACCCCCTCCCCAGAGCCCCGTGCACGCTGTTCCCTGGCGCTGGGAGAGCTCAGCCGGGAAGCCCAGGTATCCGTCAGGCCCCGACCCAGAGTCCCTCACGGCCAGCCCCCACACAGGTCAGGCTCTGGCCGCGTCCCTGAGATCCCCCAAGAAACTCCCAGTTCAGGCGACGGGTGGTGGTGTCATCTTGGCCAGAAGGCTCTGCCCTGCCTCTTGTCCCGGATCAGATTGGTGCCTGCAGGTGTGTGGACTCACCAGCCCCGCCTCCCGCCAACCTTCCTGGGCCTTAACTCCAGGTTCCTGCAATCCTGATCCAGCCGCAGCCCAGCTCGGGCGGGGTCACAGGCCGAGGTCAAGGGGCCGAACTCCCGGACAGGTATGTTTGGAGCTGCCCTCACCGGGCTGGACAGCTCAATTGGCCCTGGACTCCCTGGCGCTCCAGGGACCCATGGTACTTGCACGTTTTCATATCAGCTTTCTGCACCGACGTCACATGTCATATGAGTGACAACAAACATACATGGCCACACATGTTCCAGGGGTTTACTTTTTTAAACTTGTGGTTTCTCCTGGAATAACTGAGATGGACAGTTGGACAGCCGCGATGGTAGGTCACCCCGCCTGCACTAAGAGTCATTGTATTCGTCACTCCCCACGCTCCCTGTTCTTGCAGAAGTGTGATTTCACTTACCATGTCCTTGGTGACCCAGTAGCAAACCTTAGCTTTATTAAACCCTTCCAATAGCCCCTGACACGACATGGGACGCACACACCAAGCCCTGGGCTCCCACACGCCCCCAGGCAACACGCGTGCGCGTGCGGGTGCTTGTGCAGCGTTCTCTGTGAGCTGAACCACTAATTTTTTTAAAGTAGATGCTACTGCTATTTGAAAGACAAGCTGTGCAGATGTGGCTGTTTGGCAGACATTTGCTAGGAAATAAATTAAGATGACTGGGTCATGGGAAGGAAAACAACCAAGAGTCTTTGTTGCGAGCGATAAAATTGAAGTTCTCAAGTCCAGGTGGGGATTTCAGGAAATGTGCACCTGGGCTGTTAAGCTTCTCAGACTGAAGGTGAGTTTGATGGTGATTTTAGTGAGTGGGATTTTTCAAAACTATACGAAAAGTCCAACCTTCTTTTCTTTTATCTTCACCTTTCTCTGTATGTGTGTGCTTAAGCCCAGATTGTATTTTTCAGACCTTTGTTTTTCAGTTCACTAATCCTCTCTTCTGCACCTCAGTCTCCTATTTAATGCTCCTTCAGTGTTTAAAATGGCATTTTGTTTTCTTTAAACCAGGGACTGAACCCAGGGATGCTTTACCACTGAGCCATATTCCCAACCCTTTTTTTTTTTTATTTTGAGACAGGGTCTTTCTAAGTTGCTGAGACTGGCTTTGAACTTGTGATCCTCCTGCCTCAGCTACCACGCCCAGCCATACCCTCTCTTTTTTGTTGATACTTTTTGGTTTTTGTTTTTGGTGCCAGGGGTCAAGCCCAGGGCCTCATGCAAGCTGAGCACATGCTCTATATTGGAGCGTCATCCCTGGCTTTTAACCCTATCATCTCTGATCTATGCACCACTCTTTTCCTTTTAGTAATTATCAGATAATTTAATAAGCATGAATTAATTTACCAGCTAACACCGGAACTGGAACACTGGAACATCCTGTGCCTCCCCGGGCGCTCCTGGCCATCCGTTCTCCTGCCTCGCCATCCCAATCTTGAGCCACTTGCTTCATTATCTTCCGTGAGATGTAGGATCCCTACCCCTCCACACACACAAATAGGGATCCTTCAAAATACACCATTTCCCTTTATTTTTGGCTTTTAAAACAGCATCACGCTGCAATCAATCTTTTAGGGATTATTTTCCACTCTTGCATTGGTAAGAGCGAGGGCTGGGGACGTGGCTCGGTGGCGGAGTCCTTGCTTGGCATGTGTGAGTGAGGCTCTAGGTTTGAGCCCCAGCACCAGATAACAACAACAATAATTATAATTGGTCCCGTTAATCCACATCACAGCACACAGCTGAATTCAGTGCACCAATTATATGTCATTACACCTTGCACCAAGCTGCCAACATCTCTCACCTGGATCCCTGTGAGTGCCTCCTGTTTGATTTTCCTGCTGCTGTCCTCAGGGCAGAGGACAATGGGTCACTCAATACTGCTCAAAAGAATTCTGTTAAAATTCAAGTCTTGTAGCATCTATGCTCCAAAGCCTCTAATCATAAATTCTTGTCTCCCCTAGACTAAAATCCAAAGTCCCTAACGCCACCTGCAAAGCCCTTCCCTTGGACCCACGTGCACTGATGGTGGGTTGTCCAGGACTAGCCCTGCTCACAGCTTCAGCCTAGCTGGCCTTCCCTTCCTATTCTCAAGTGATGAACGCTCCCAGTCTAAGGCCTCTGCGCCTGTTGTCCCCACTGGGAATGCTCTGGCCACCCAGACACCCACACAGCTTGCTCCTTTCTTCGTGCTCTTTGCACGAGTGATGCCGTATTAATGAAGTTAATATATACGTTGACTATGAGCCACTGTCCCCCTCACTCCATCATCCTCCTCCATCTCCCTCCCTGCCCCATCTAGCCTGCGCGTTTTCCTTTATAGCACTTAATCCCTGATGCACTCGGTGTTAACTATTGTTAGGTTTAGATGTGACCTCTCCCCGCAAAGCTTGCATGAGATAATGCAAGAGTTTTCACAGGAGAAATGATCAGTGTAACCTAATCAGTGGATTAATCCATTGATGTGGATTAACTGGGTTGTAGCTGTGTGACAGGTAGATCACTGGGGCTGTCCCTTTGCAGTTTATATTTTGTCCCTGGCAACTGGAGTTCCTTTTCTGCTTCCTGGTTGCTGTGTCAGGCTGAGGTGCTTTCCTCTGCCCTGCCCTTCCGCCATGATATTCTGTCTGACCTCAGCCCAGAGCTATGGAGCCGGCCCCATATGGACTGAACCTCTGACTCTAGAGTCCAAATCAACTTTTCCTCCTCTGCGTTGTTTTTTTGTTGTTTTGTAACAGCAATGAAAGATCTAAAACACCCTTGCATTTGTTTATGGTCAGTCTAGAAAAAAGTGGGATTTAATTTCAAGATGTCAAGGAAGGACATTGTTTCTTTTGCTCATTCGTATATCCTGATCGATTTTCTACCTGTTTACTGAATGACTGAGATTTATGCTTAGACCTTCCTTTATTATAGTGGCTTCATCCATGCCTCTGGTTTTTACTTTATATATTTTGAGAAAATGTTATTAGGTGCATCCAAGTTTAAAGTTGTTTCATCTGGAAAACTGAACTTCTAATTACTTTGTAATCTGATATATACCTTTGTCCATCCTTTTATCTTTAATCTTTATACATTCTTTTTAGATTTATTTCTTATAAATACTATGTAGATAAATTTTATCTAGTTTGACAGTTTTTGTCTTTGCACCAGTCTCAGTAGTCCATTTACATATATTGTAATTACTGATAATTTTGGATAAATTTTTACTATCTTATTTAAAAAGGTTATTTGTGGGGCTGAAGTGGTGGTTCAGAGCACTTGCATGGTATGTGCAAGGACCTGAGTTTGAACACCAGCACCACATGCACAACTAAGTGTCGGGGAAAAATAAAAACAGGCAAAAAATAAAAATAAAATTGAGCCTTTCTCTCTCCCTCTTTCACTCTTTCTGTCTTAAAAATAAATAAATAAAAGGTTACTTTTTCATTTTTGCATTTTGGTTGATTTTTTTCCCCTTCCCTTCCCCCATTGGGTTTTTATTTTTCTTATTCCATGTTTCTCCTCTATTCATTTGAAAGTTAAGTACTATTTTCTCTCAGTGGCTACCCTTGAAATTTCAATACATAGTCTTAGCAAGGTCTAAGGTTAGCCAGTGTCATCCCTAAAACAATGCAAGAACCTTGGAACATTTCACCTCTATCACCACTTCCTTCTGTCTGACATGCAACTGGTGTCCTGAATTTTCCCACTGCCTTTCTATTTAGACACCCCCCCCAAATACTACTATTGTTGCTTTAGATAGTGCTTTTATACTTATTGAAATTGGCAAATTTATTTGCTTGCATACATTCTTTTTATTTTTTAATTTTTTGGTTGGGGATGAACACCATGGCTTTCTTCCACTGTCCGCAGTGCTGAGGCTCAGAACCAGCGCCTCATACAAGCAGGCAAGCGCTCTACCACTGGGTGCAGCCCAGCCGCGCTTACCTTAGCTCCTTGCACCTTAGATCTCCCATCAATTTTCCTCCTTCATGAAATACAACTTTTACACATTATTTTAGTGTCTATCAGTACTCAATTCTCTCCAGGTTTATCTGAAAATATCTTAAATCTCTCCTTAAAAGGCTTATTAGGGGGCTGGAGCAGTGGTTCAGCAGTTGCGGCGCTTGCCTGACATGCGCAAGTCCTCAAGTTCAAACCCCAGCACCCACGTATGCAACGAGGTCTCAGAGCAACGAAGGCCAACCTGAAAAACTAAATAAAATTGTTTCTTGCTTTCTCTCTCTTTCTCACTGTCTCTCTTTCTCTCTCTCTTAAAAAAAAATGCTCATCAGGTGGGTTTCTAACTCTGGATTGATAGTTTCTTGTCCTCTGGAGAAACAAACCAGTTTGCCCTCTCCCTGTCATTTGGAGGAGGCTAGAGTGGAGCTGAGGGTCTTTTCTGGAAATCCATCCTACTCTGCCAGCTGTCTTTGGGGCTCTGTAATTTCATTTGAATGTACTTAAGTGTATTGATCCTCCTGGCAGCCACTGCTCATCCCAACTCTTCAAGGTTTTAAGTCTCATCAATTCTGGAAAATTGTCAGCCATGAGTACATTAAAAATGGCTTCTTGGGGCTGGAGCGGTGGCTCAGCGGTTGTGGTGCTTGTCTGGCATGCCCGAGGACCCAGATTCTAAACCCCAGCACCACGTACACAACCACGTGTTGGAGTAATGAATATGAGATGAAAAACTAAATAACGTTGATTCTCTCTCTCTTTCTCTCTTAAAAAAAAGCTTCTCCCCTATTTTCCCTGTCTCCTTCCAGACCATGAAGTGTTGTGAGCTGCACCTACGCATACTGAGTCTCTCAACCTTCATTTTCCACATTTTATATCTAACTCTCCATACTATATTATGAAGAAATTTTTAGCTCTTTCTTCCAGTTCATATCCTTCTGTCTAATCTGCTTGTTAATTTTTTACCTGAATTTTTTATATCAATGATTCTACTTTTCCCTCCTAGGAGATCTATCTAGTTTTAGACCATGTCTGCCTGGTCGTTTGGAGAATCTCGTATTCCTTAAGTTGTGAATTCCCTACCTCGTTTCTGCAAGCACAGTATGCTTGTTTTCTATTCTCTTGAGTAGTTCCAGTAACTGAGGTGTCTGTAGATCGCATTGGGATTTGGTTTGTGATTTTGATCGTAAGCTCACTGACCAGTGTCACCCGCTGGAGTCTAATCAGGCCTGGGCGGAGGTTATTGTTCATCTAGAGAAAATGCGTTTCTCTTACTGTTTCTACCAGATGCCTGGATGGGGAAAGTATAACCTTCAACTAAAAGCTCAGGTTTTCATATCACCGAACATTGAAAGTTGGTCCTAAACCTGCACAAGAACTGGCTCAGTGATGCATATTTTTGAGAAGGGGTTTTGTTTGTTTGTTTTAAAGAGAGAGGAAGGGTTGGGGATTTAGCTCAGTGGCAGGGCACTTGCCTAGCATCTGCAAGGCCCTGAGTTCAGTCCTCAGCCCTGAAAAAAAAAAAAGAAAGAAAAGAAAAATAAAGAGAGAGGATCAATTTTTTTTTGAGAGAGAGAGAGAGACAGAATCACTTTTAATTTTTCATGTGGCCTCCATTGCTCCGATAATTCGTTGTGTATGTGGTGCTGGGGCTTGAACAGGGGTGACAGAATCAATTTTTATTTAGCTTTTCATTGCTCTGACACTTTGTTGTGTACGTGGTGCTGGGATTCGAACCTACTTCCTTCCGCATGTCAGGCAAGTGCTGTAACCACTGAGCCACCACTCCAGCCCCAAAGATGTGTTTTTCTGGCTTCACACAGAGCCAAGCCCATCCAGAAACATCATCCTGGCATTTCTTTGCATGGTAGCTAAGGGTCTGGAGTCAGAGCACCCAAGTTCAGGGCCTGGCTTTGTCTCCCTGTGGTGGACCCAAGTGCTGGTCTTGACTCTTCACTCCCCTGAAGGAGTATCACATGTGCACCTTGCTGCAGCATAAACGTGGCCAATCCTTGACCTGGGGCTTGGCCACAGGACATCAGCAGAGGTGACAGAAGCCAGGAATGCGCAGGGCCACTCGCCCTCTTGCACCTCTGCGCTTGCTGTAGGAACACACCCCGACTGGTGCCAGGCTGCGGAGAGGCGTGTGGTGTGGCTGACTCCAGGGGAGCCCACGGCCAGCTCCTACCAGGCCACGCCTGCGTGCCCAACTCCAAGAGGGCTGGGTGGGAAGAAATGCTCTTTCTGGAAGATGCTCAGACCAGGGGCTGGAGCGGTGGCTCAGTGGTTATGGCACTTGACTGGCATGCACAAGGACACGGGTTCAAACCCCAGCACCACGTACACAATGAAGTGTTGGAGCAACAAAAGCCATGTGAAAAACTAAATAAAACTGATTCTTTCTGTCTCTCTCTCACTGTCCCTCTCTCCAGGGGCTGGAGCAGTGACTCAGTGGTATCACACTTGCCTGGCATGTGCAAGGACCCCCGTTCAAACCCCAGCACCACATACACAACGAAGTATCGGAGCAATGGAGGCCACATGAAAAATTAAAAGAAAAGTGATTCTGTCTCTCTCTCTCTCTCTCAAAAAAAAAAAAAAAAAAAGCTCAGACCTCTGACCTTTCCTCCCACGGATGTACATGACCGCATGCAACAGACTCTGAAGGCGGCTGCTAACCGTGTCGTTCCCCTTTCCCCAGGGTCCAGCCTTCAGGAACTCAGAGGAACTCAGAGCTCCCGGCAGCTCCCCAGCTTGGGATGCTCCAGACTTTGCTTCCTCGGCCTTCCAGGCCACTGCAAGCAACGCACAGGTGTGAAGAACTGAGAGCAGCCATCGGCACCCAAGGCCACCGCAACCTCCCTGAGCTCGTGCCCTCCTTTCAGTGTGGGCTCTGAGGATGTCCTTTCCCCCGGGTCCTGCCACTTCTAAAAATACACTTCACGCAGTGCTTCGGGCACTGTCCAGGGGCCGCTGGTTGGAGCTGGGGGCGGGGGTGCAAGCCAACAGCAGTGGCAAAGGGCCTGGGACAGATTGCGGCACCGCTTCGCAGTGCTCAGCAGGGGGCAGCAGAGAGCTGCCCGAGCCCAGTGGTTGGGACCCACCCAGGACGCTGCTTCAGAGGGTCAGGTCCTCTAGGCGGCCCCTTTCCATGTGAGGGATGTGCTGCAGCTGATGGGCTGGGCCCAGATTGTCGCAAGGGTCAAAGATGAAGACCCTGACCCTGGGCCCAGATTCCAGCTCCACACACCACGAGCTGCTCAACCTGCTGAAGGTGCCTAGCGTGGCCCAGTCTGTGCTCACGCCAAGCCAAGAGGTGTGCCACCCCCACTACCACCGCGACCTCAATACAGCCCTGTGCATGGTCAGCCAGCAGGTGGAGGAGGAGGCCAGCCTCCTGCCAGGGTGAGGGGACAGTGACCAGGTGGACACTGGCTGCAGAGTAAGAGTCTGGGGCCACCAGTCTGACATTAGAGCCAAGCCACTGGCTTAAGTGAGTAGAGAAGAACCAGGTAGGAGCGGGGGTCTCCTGCGAGAGGAGGGTGGGCCAGCTCCCCTTTCTCTTGGGACATATTGAGCAAGGTGACTGAAAAGCTTGACCCTCATGATGGGCAGCCCTGGCCTGCCCCAGCTGGGAGCGAGCTCGCTGTTCCCTGATGCTGCACTCCTGGGTGGGGAGTGGACAGGCAGGGTCTCCTGGGGCCCACTGGTGGCTCCTCCACTGGCAGGAAGGAGAGTGGCCGTGGACAGCCACCTGCAGCCCCCTCAGGGCTCCCACACCTGCTGGACTGCAACACCAAGACTGTGAAAGATAGTTTATTGAATCTAGACTTCCGAACGAGTAAAGTTAAACATAAAAGCTCTGTAAGAAACATCACAGCTTAGTGTCATCTGTCATATAAATAAAATATACACTAAGATGTACAATATGAACAGGAGTGTCCTCAACATGAGGCCACACATGGGAACAACACAGGGGTTTAAGAAACAAGCCAACAGCTGGTGCAGGTTGGCATCTCCTGGCGGGGCGGCAGGCGCTGGGTGTCCTTCTGGCCCCACCTAGGGAGGGGGCGTGCGGAAGCGGATTTTTTTGGCTGTTTCCACATCAGACTTGGCAACCAGAAACCTCATCTTCTTGCCCCCATGTCGGATCAGATCTACAGCTCTGAAATTGGTGAAGGAGGTGAGGGTGGTGTGGAGAGCACCAGTGCCCGCGGGTGGGTGGGGACACAGGGCCTCCAAGCAGCCGGTCGGGCTAAGCCTCCCAGGTCCCTCCTGCTCGGCCATGGCCATGTGCAGGGGGCTTCGTGGGGCTGGGGGTGTGGCACCCTCCCCACCAGGGAACCTGCGAGGAGTAGGCAGGGCACCCGAGTGTCAGCCCTATCTGCGGGTGGCCCCGCCCTGCTATCCTACTGCTGGGGC
>PVKS010006725.1:0-58802 GCA_004027875.1 Aplodontia rufa
GAAAAGAAAAAACAAAGATATTGTAAATGACTGATTTCCTGATTTCTTCCTGTCCTTTTATTATTAGTGTACAGATAAGCTATTGATTTATGGGTGTTGATCTTGTAGCCTGACACTTTGCTAAATTTGTTTATAAGTTCAAGTAGTTTAATGATGGAGTTTCTTGGATCTTCCAGATACAGGATCATGTCATAAGGAAAAAGGGAGAGTTTCACTTCCTCTTCCTATTTTTATCCCTTTGATTTCTTTCTCTTGCCTTATTGCTCCAGCTAGGGTCTCAAGAACAATATTGAATAAAAGTGGTAAGAGTGGACAGCCTTGTCTTGTTCCCAAGTTTAGTGAAAATGCTTTCAGCTTTTCTCCATTTAGTAGTCATAGCTGAGGGTTTAGCATATACAGCCTTTACATAGTTCAAAAAAGTTCCTTTGAACCCTACCTTGTCTAGAGTTTTGAGCATAAAGGGTGCTGGATTTTATCAAAGGCCTTTTCTGCATCCATTGAGATGATCATATGGTTTTTGTCCTTGATTCTGTTTAAGTGGTGAATTATGTTCATTGTTCTGCTATGTTGAACCACCCCTGCATACCTGGGATGAACCCCACTTGATCATGATGGATTATCTTCTTGATAAGTTTTTGAATACAGTTTGCTAGGACTTTATTAAGGACTTCTGCATCCAGGTTCATCAGGGATATTGGTCTGCAGTTTTCTTTTCTTGATGTATCCTTGTTGGGTTTTGGTATCAGAGCTTTGGTTGCTTCATAAAAAGTGTTTGGGAGAGTTCCCTCCTTTACAATTTCTTGAAATAACTTAGTAAGGAGAGGTATTAGTTCTTCCTCAAAAGTGTGGTAAAAATCAGCAGGGAAGCCAGCAGGTCCTGGGCTTTTCTTCTTTGGTAGACTTTTAATTGCCATAGGGATTTCAGTGTCTGTTATTGGGTTGTTTAGGAATTCAATATTGTCCTGTGTCAATTTAGGGATATTGTATGTGTCTAGAAATTTATCCATTTCTTCCAAAAATTATCTAATTTGAAGGAGTATAGGTTTTTGAAATATGACCTTATAATTTGTTGGATTTCTATGGGGTTGATGATGGATATTTTTGCATCTGCCTGAAACCTGGGAGTCTGGGAACAGTTCACTCCCGCCTGGGTGGACACCAGTTAAGTCAACAGAATTAGGACAACCTAGCCAAAGGGGCCAATGGTCTGATGGCCCCTGTACTTACTCCCAGTATATCCAGGAGACAGAATCTGAAATTTTCTATCAGATAGACTCTCAAATTCAGTATGATTAGAGTGATTTTTTTTTTGTCTCCTTAAAAATTTTTTTCCAACTGATTTGACTGGGATCTTGCTAATATGTAAAAGGATAATCTATCAATCCTTTTAAAGCTCTCTCACTGATTGACTTAAGTGGAGCACAGGATTTTCCTAGTGTGGCTTTAATCAGACACAATCAACTAAGTTTTAAGAAAGAAAAAAAAAGATTTAAATCCAACATCAAAGCGAACAGAGCATTGCTTCCCTGCAGCTAGCTCTGCAAACTCAAGGAAGAAAGGGAGGGAGGGAGGGAGAGGGAGGGTGGACAGAGGGAAGGATAGAAGAATGCATCTGGAGTGTGGTGAAAATCCTCCAGTGGTTCACACTGCCAAGACCCCCATCACCACCAAGACCTCTACTGGCCAGGGCCCTCCCCGCGTCTGGCTTCCTCTCACGGCAAGGCAATGCTTGCTCATTCCCTAGGCCAACGCTATTCACTGCGTGCTGCACTTCCTCGTCATGACCAATGCAGTGTAACTAGGACTCAAGCCTACAATGCTATCACTGCATGGACTTCTCCTCCCACAACTGGAACTCCCAATGAGCACACTAACTCTAGTTCCTCCAAGTAAACATGCACATACATTTTCACTTGTACTATGAATTCTGAAGAGAGATTGTGGAATGAAAACAACAACTTGCTTTTGCTTTTTGGAGCAATGTGACAAGCTTAACATTTCCTGTACACATCCCTTGATGCATGTACAGTACTAATCTAACGTTAACCACAGAGAGCAAGAATGAAACGCATTCCTCCTATAACTGATGGTATTTGCTATTTACGGGTCCAACAAGAAGCCGAATGGTATAACTGTTGACAAGAGTTTTGTATCATTTTCTGCACTTTCTTAGGCACATTAGTTCTTATTGATATTACAGCACCAAGTTACAGCAAGAGTGCCTCAATCATGAAGCTCTTTTCTAAACACACACACATACCGTCATGCATACATGAGTCCTAGATGAATCAATTTGATTACTCAGAGATAGATCTACCTAATTTAGGAAATACATCTACTTCCAACCCCCCTGCCCCCAGCTTTGACAGGTTTGTTCCTTTTACTTCCTTTAGATGGCTAAAGGAAAGTTGATGCTATTCAAATTCAAATTCATCAAAATCAGGTATAGGAGCACACTAAAACAGAAATCTAGATTCACACAAACATCATAGATTATCTAAATTATACATTAAAAATGGGATTCACTTACATAGCAATCCCTTGAATTAAGAATTATTCTCATTGAACAACCACTTTAGAAATACAAAGCAAATGAATTTGAACCAACTGCCGTGATCAACAATGATAGAAGAAAAAAAAGTGTGGCATGTTTTCTGGCTAACTTCAAAAGCAACAGGGACAGTGATATCACTAGCCACAGTGACAATACTGCCAGAATGATCTGAGATTCGGTGTTGAGACATCTGCACACGCAGGTTAAGCATCCTTATCCAAAATGCTTGGGACCAGAAATGTTTTGGATTTTAGATTGTTTAAAATGCTGAAATATTTGTATATACATAGAAAAATATCACGGAGATGGACCCAAGTCTTAAATATAAAATTCATTATGTTTCATGTATACCCTGTACACCCAGTCTGAAGGTCATTTTCTACAACATTGTAAACAATTTTGTGCATGGAACAAAGTGATGGTGTGGAATTTTCCACTTGTGGTGTCATATCAGCACTCTTTCTGGTACATTTCAGACTTTGGAGTGGAAATGAATCTGCTCCATCCATGATACAAATGACCAATGGAACACTGAAAAGTTACTGAACACACTGGAAACTGACCAGAAACCAAACGCCTTTCAGAGTACCTTATCAATGTTTTGATTTTCAGTATCACTTGAACTTAGAAGAAGACTTTATGCAAGATACAGCCTGCTAATACAGCCTACCCATCTACAGTCTCAGGGTCAGAATCCAAGTTCTCCTTTTGTACCTCCACAACAGTGGCCCTCAAAGTGTGTCCTGAGACCAGCAACCGTAGCATCACCTTAGCATCATCGAAGAGGCATTGTGCATGTTCACGGTCCTCCCGAGAACCCGATCAGGAACTCTTGGGTGGAGCCAGCGAAGCAGTACTCACCACAGCTCCAGAATTAGTGCCTAGGACCCAGGAAACGATATCCTACTTGGAAAATACTCATGTGCTAAGAATCCATTTTCTTTCTGATAGCTTATTACCATGCTCTTTCTGTATAGCAGAGACTCCTTACAAGTCAGGATGGAGAGGAATTTGAGGGAAATGTAACACTTGGTTTTTAGAGAATGTCGCCCATTTCCTCCACAGTGTAAGTCGTAGAAAGGGCATGAGATGTTCTGACTCTTCACACAGGGAAGAGTGTTTATTTACTGCCATACTGGGGACTGAACCCAGGGTGATCTACCACGGAGCTACATCTCCAAGCCTTTTCATTTATTTATTTTTTTTATTTTGAGACAGGGTCTCACTAAGTTGCCCAGGCTGGCCTGGAACCTCCAATCCTACCTCAGTCTCCAGAGTAGTTGGGATGAAAAGGCTGAGAACTTCACTTTGGAACATCATAGAGATAGGAGCAAAGCTAGAACAGAAGCAATTTTAAATGTTATTGGAAATGTTTAAATCTCCAATGTTTTTTGATTTCACCTTGGTTCTACATGATTAGCTAGATCTAATACAACCACAGATCTCTACTGATCCCCTAGGGCTTTATAGTTATAAAAACATTGAATTCACTTTACTTAATTTTGTAATGAAAATTGCACAACAAAACAGCCGTAAAAGCTTAACATTCAACTCTTGACTCCAGCCCGAGGACTAAGTGATCTCCGCAAGGTGGAGAGCGGGTAGAAGTGATGGACACAACTCCTGTGCCACAAGGCACTGGCCATCCTGCCCCACCTCCAGACTCCCGAGGGGAAAGGCTCAGAGGCAGGTATGGCTGCAAAGCTTCACAGAGCAGCCATCGTTAGGAACCTGAGGGTCAGTGCTGGGTGTTCAGGACTTCTCAATTTTCTGTTTCTGTGTGTTGTTTGCTTTTCGATGTTCTAACTGTAGTGTTGTTTGTTTTGTTTTGGTGGAGCTGGGGACCAAACCCAGGGTCTGAAGCATGCTAAACGCATCCACTACCATTGATCTTGTCCCCCAGTCCAGGTTTGCAGTTATTTTCAAAAGTCAGAAAACAAAATTATCCTTTGGAAGAAGAAAGTAAGATAAGGAAACAAATTCTGCAATTTGCTTGCAAAATAAAATTTGTAATCCTGAATGCAAGAGCTTTTTTCTAATGAGGAGACACTTACTATTCATAAGTATTAATGAGACACCTCTTTTTTTAATCTCAGCATAATTCAAAACAAATTAGCAGAAGGTAGATAAGGCTGAAAATCTGCTATAGATGTATGGTTAAAAACAACAAGTTTTTAAATTAAAAAATGAGCTTCTTTTTTTCCTTATTACAAAAGCAATGAAAATTCACTACTCAAAAAAATGTGGGAGAGTATAAAAAAGCTAGAAGAAAACGTGGTCTAAGTGCAGCCAGGAGAAACCACTCGCAACGCACCTGCAAGCTGTTTTTCCTGAATGCGCGTGAGAGGTACACCGAAATGGCGTTTAACTGGTACATTTTAAACAGCTCATTAACATCTGAATACCAGCTCTCTGACAGAGGTTCCAATTCTTTACTTGCAGTGTCTGAGTGGCACAAAGTCAGCTACTGAAATGTCTGCTGACCTCAGCAGGTGGGATCTGACCAGTTAAGGTCTGGACTTGTAGACCAAGAAGTGATTCGCAAATATTTTTAAAGCAATTGATACGACACAGTAAAAGTTAAAACCCAAAAAATTAAAGGAGAAAAAGTAGACTTATCAAGACTCTATTATCTGAAACCCTTGCTGACTTGAGGGACAGTGTCAGAAGCCTCACTGACCCTGCAGAGAGCCCACTCTCTCCAGGACACTGCAATATGGGTACAGGGCTCTTGGAGGACAAGTACAAGGACACGGCCTTTCACAGTGACAACCCAACATGGAACAGGGGACCCAGCACTGAGCTCAGGGGATATTCAAATTCACTAATCAATGAAAGATAAAGGATACTGGGTACCAGAATAAAGTTGAAATTGTTCCCTCGTTTACTTATTCCGAAAGCTGTGTGTCTAACTTAAAGAATCACCACACATCTGTGATTTTTTTTTTTAGTACTGCAGGTAGTAATACTATAGGACTTGATATTCAGATACTAAAAATAGCTCAGAAAAGTTGAGTCAGACTAACATCCTTAAATGCTGTACTTACAATGTCTAGAAAATAAAGAGGGCAACACCCAGCATGCTTTTAGTAGTCAAAAGAAAAACAGAAAAAAGAAATAATTGGAAATCCGAGAAATGCCACCACGTGTAACTTTGACAGCTTGACTAAAGCTTTAGTTTCAATCAAAATGCTTACAACTCTGCTTTTCCACCTTTCCCCCAAGGACCAGATTCCCGAGTCCCGGGTATGCGCTCCACTCCTCTGCTCCAGCTGCTATCAGGATGGATGTTGTTGCAGCAGGCTCCCCTCGCTAATACCAGAGCCACCGCCACACTGAAACAACAGAAGCACTGAACAAACAAGCATCAAGAGCAAAACACACACACACACAAGCACACGCCTTGTTAGACACACTGAGTCCGCACAAGATGAAAGGCTGGAGAGGTCCTAAAGGCAGTGAAAGTACAAACCTGGGAGGCCAAGTGCTAAGTAAGGCAGGACCTCACCCTGGAAGTCTCCTCCCAGCCCTGGAGACCTGAGCTGGTGCTCTGAGGACAGCATGGGGGCAAGCAGGTGAGGGAGAAAGCAAGTTGCAAGTTGGGACTGCAAAAGGACCTCAAGGTAAGGATGCAAAGGAAGCCTGTGTGCATGGGGTCAGCAAGGAGACCACCAGTAAGAGCAGGGGAGTGAGGGTCATTCCTCCTGAGAGCTTAGGTCCATATTATGCCACCCAGTAGGGCTGGAAGAACAGGAAGCCAGGAAGCAAGGACAGTGTGACCCCAAGGATGCAGTGTCCCCTGGAGAGCAGTGTAAGCAAACACCAATTCTACCTGAAGAATACATCTTCAATCTAGCTATTAGAATTCGCTCAGATGAAGTTCCAAGGAGAAAATTAAATAAAATCACAAAATACAGAAGAAAACAAGGCACCATGAACGTGAATAAGCAGAAACATGCCGGGTCAGGATTCTAATATTAGATCAATGGACACAAAACTACTAAAATAGGAGCAGAGAACCAGACTATAAAGAATGACCAAGCAGATCTGAAAAAGAAACAAATACAATTTCTAAAAACAGAATACAACTGAAAACAAAAATGAAACGGACAGATAAAAGAGCAGATTGGGCTGAAGAACTGAAGGCAAGAGCCAAAGAAGTGATCAGAGGCCAGCACCAAGAACGCACGACAGCGGCAGGAGTGGTGGCTCAGCGGCTAGGGTGCTTGCCTGGCATGCATAAGGACCTGGGTTCGATCCCCAGCACCACATACACAACGAAATGTCGGAGCAATGGAAGCTACATGAAAAACTCAATAAAACTCATTCTCTTTCACTGTCCCTCTCTTTAAAAAAACAAAACCAAAAACGCATGACAGTGAGCCGGTGAGCTGCATGTCTGCGGGGCCCTGTCACGCTAATTAGCCTTCCGGAGAGAAAGAAGATGCTATTTTCACAAAATAGTGGCTGAGGGGTGGGAGTGGTGGCACAGCAGTTACAGCGCTTGCCTGGCATGGCAAGGACCCAGGATTGAACCCCAGTACCACGTACACAACAAAGTGTCCACAACAAAGGCCAGATGAAAAAAAATTGACTCTCTTCCCGTCTCTCTTAAAAAAAAAAAAAAAAGTGGCTGAGAATTTTCGAGAACTGCAGTAAGTAGCCATTAGTCACATGGAACTATTTAAATTAAAATTAGTAGTTCCTCAGTCGCACTAACCACATTTCCAGTTCTTATTAGACTCACCTGGCAGGTAACGTCCACAGGGCTGCAGATGGGACACTGGTTGCCCCACTGAAGCACCTGTTCTCAGACCCAAGACCCAGCACACCCAAGGTGCATCGATCACTCCACACACAGACACTCCACAGTGAAGCCGCGGAACACGGAAGACACAGAGAAGGTCTGAGACACAGGCAGAGGGAAGGCTAGACACCCACAAGGAACTGCGTCTCAGCAGAAAATGCTAACGGTGCTGGTTCACCAGGGAAGAGCTTCCCTGTGCCAAGAGAAAGTGCTGTAAATCTAAAGTCTACACCTAGCCAAGCGATCTTCAGTGAAAAAGGGGAAATTGACCAATAACGAACTTTCCTTAATGGAAACTTGAATTCAGCTTAGGCAGGAGAAAACTTATCCCAACAAAATACTGAAATATAAAGAAGGTAGCAAGCGAAGACATGGTGCAGTGGGGCCAAATCTAATAAGCAGTAACTGAATAAAAACAGTTGGGGGTGAAGGCACAGCTTCCAAAAAGTACTGACTGCTCGTCACGCTATAAAATGGTAGACAGAAATACAAACGCACCCGCAGACTCAGACTCACAATGTCTAGCCACGGGACAAACTGGACAAAAGGGTAAAATTCAGCTATAGGCTGTGGTTTTTGTTTGTTTGTTTGTTTTTTGTTTTTAAAGAGAGAAGAACAGTGAGAGTGAGAGAGAGAGAGAATCAATTTTTATTGAGTTTTTCACATGGCTTTTGTTGCTCTGACACTTAGTTGTGTATGTGGGTGCTGGGGTTTAAACCCATGTACTTGCAGAAGCTGGGCAAGCGCCGTAACTGCCAAGCCACCACTCCAGCCCACAGCTATAGGTTTTTATATATCAAGCATTGACCAAAAGAAAGCTAAAAAAATCACATTGAGACAAAATATAGTCTTTAAAAAAGAGACGTATCACTAGAAATAAAGAGGGTCATTTCATAATGATAAAAAACTTCAATTTACCTGGAAGATAATACCAATACTAAACTTACAGAAATGGGTTAAAACCTACCATGTTAACATCTCCATCAAGTAGAAAACAGATCCAAGAGATCAAGTAGAGAAAACAGATTTGTCAGGATGCAGATGGGAATCGCATACCTAACAAGTTCAGTCTAAGAGACATATGCTGACTACACACACAGGATCAGAGTGCACATTCTTTCTGTGCACATGAAGGACGTTATGAAACCTGTTTTCTAGGTATAAAGAAAGTCTCAACAAATCTCCAGGTACAGTAGTGACCCTTAATCACATTCCCTGATCACAAGGCAATCAAGTTAGAAATGTCAACAAAAAGATCAATAAGAAGGCCTTAAACTTTCAGAAACTCATAACTCAGGGTTAAAGAAAGCTTTTTAAAATCTCAGGACTGCAACACTGATTCCAATCACCTTAAAATCTAAGATAATTTCTTAAGTAATCATTAGTAAAACTGAATCATTTAGCAGCACTGCTGACACCCAAGCTGTAGGTGAATTTTACAACGTGCATGTATACTTTTTAGAAGTTCGTTAAAACAATTAAAAATACCAAAACCTACAGTTAGAGAGTAAAGTGTTGTTTTGTTTTGTTTTTTAATCTTTAGCGTGTGAGTCATTATCTCACTGGAATCTCTTTCTGCTCTGGTCACTGAGGTTACAAAGGTGCACAAACACAATCCCAGCCTCCTGGGGCTGACTGCATCCCAAAGGAGGCCGCCAGTAGTCACTACAATAAAGGTAGCTGCCCTCCCAGTCCAGGAGGTGTCCCTGTGACAGGGGACCATCAGCAGAGGCTTACCCAAGGAAGTGATCTCTGGGCTCAGATGTAAAAGGGGGTACATGAAAGAGGGCCGAAGACAGACCAGAAAGGAAGCACATATGCAAAACTACAGTACCGGGGGCAGTTTGTGATTTAGATGCTCAATATAAAAACACTGCAGTAAAACTCTACAAAAATTTTATACTTTCTAAAGGGGGGCATCATGAACCCAAACAATCCCATGCCTGTATGAGTTTGTCAGGATGAACCCAACTTCTACATACAGAAGCCCCCCAGACTGTATGCTTTCTGATCTATTCACTTTAAAAAAGAAAAAGAAAAGAAAAGAAAGAGAGAGGACAGTGAGAAAGAAAGACAATCAATTTTATTTAGTTTTTCATGGACTTTCATTGCTTGGACACTTCATTGTGTACCTGGTGCTGGGGTTTGAACCCGCGTACTCAGCCATGCAAGGCAAGTGCTTAACTGCTGAGCCACCGCTCCAGCCCCTATTCACTCCTTATTAAGAAACAGTTCCGCCGACTCAGAATTTTTCTCGATATACAAATACTAAACATTCTATTTCAGACATTTTTAAAAATTACTGTTAAGTTGGACTCTGTGGTGCATGCTGGTAATGCCAGCCTCTCCTGGCAGCTATGCGGTAGCAAGTTGGTCTTTTTCTTCAAATAGCAAGTCTGTCACTCTACGAACATGGACGTGGCACGGTGTGCAGCAGGGATAGGAAAGCCAAGACGCTGTCAGAGGCCAGTCTCAGCAATTTAGCAAGACTCTGCTCCAAAATAAAAATAAATAATTTAATTTTTTTTAAGGCTGGGGATGGGGCTGGAGCAGTGGCTTGGTGGCTTGGTTTCAGCACTTGCCCAGTATGCGCGAGTACATAACTTCAAACCCCAGCACCACGTTCACAATGAAGTCCTGGAGCAACAAAAGTCACATAAAAAACTAAATAAAAATTGTTTCTTTCTCATTGTCTCTCTTTCTTTAAAAAAAAAAAAAAAAAAAAAAAAAAAGGCTGGGGATGTAGCTCAGTGGTAGAGCACTTGCTTGGCATATGCTAGGCCCTGGGTTCAATCCCCAGCACCACCGAAATTAAAAAAAATATATATATATAAATACATATATATATATATATACACATATATATATAGATAGATAGATGTTACACAAAACTTTATGGCAAGCATTTTCCACACTGTAAAAAGAAAACTAACATACATTCTCTTTCTCTCTCTTGTATGCATGCTCTCTCGCTCGCTCTCTATATGTACCTACATATGTATAGACGGATGTATATATGTGTATACATATACACACACACACACAAAAAAAACTTCAAGATTCCTTATAAAGAGCTTTCTGTTCTTTTCAAATAAAGAGGTTTTTGTTTAGGACAAAGTACAAAGTATGCCGTCAAAACTTCTCAGAAGCCTACACCACGACCAGTCCTGGGCAATTCACTCACTTCCCCAGGATTTTCAAGGTCCCAAATACTCTTAATTCAACCAGGCAAGCTGTAAAATGTGCATGTGCAACTTTAGATAGTGGAGCTGGAAAGAAGTTAGAAAAAAACGAAGCATCAGGAACTCAAGAAGATCACTCCTAAAAGTGACTCTAAGCACAAAAGACCCAAGTTAGTTACCAAAGGTGAACTGCACTGTGGAAACGGCAGCTGAGTTAGAGGTGGACAACTGCCACGACTGTCCTTAGGTCCCTTCTGACACACAGAAAAACTTCTTTCTCAACCTGATCTTTTTTAATTAAATTAAACTAACTCAAATTCACCATAGGACTGTCAGAGATTTCCAACAGAGAGAAGACTAAAACATTCATATCAGACTTTCACTGCATTTGCTAAATGAGCCAAGACTGGACTCAGGGTCGTATATGCATTTAATTCAGCATTCTATGAGGAAAGATTAGAAACAAAAAGCAGATAATCACTTTAAAATGTGCAGTTATTGATTACTTTAGCAGTGAACAACTGCCAATTCAAGTTTTTTTAAAAGATAATTTCTTTTTTTCCTATTATGGATCTACCAGAATTTCTAAAACTCACGATAGGCAATGGCTGCATTTTCCAAATAACATGTAAGAACAAGAAATAACAAAACTGTGAGAACTAAAATCATTCTCTGGTAAACCAAAGGGAAACCCACATGACCTAAAACACCTAGACACGGAATATATTTCTCATCACTTAATGCTTACAGCAAGAGCCTGAGTGGCACTGGAGCCTGAAATGGTATTAAAGTCAATGGCAATTATTTACTAAGTACATTCTCCCCACTCCCCAACCAAAGAATGGGAAGAAAAAAAAAAATCAAACTACTCAGATGTGAGGAAGGACAGGGGTGTGCATATAGAGGGACTGGGGGAACAACAGTGACAACTTTACTCTCTGGGAACAGTTTAAAAATGGGACTGCTGAGCATGGCAAAACTGCCCACACCTGTAATCCCAGCTACTCAGGAGGCTGAGGCAGGAGGATCACAAGTTGGAGGCCAGCCTCAGCAACTTAGCAAGACTGTTTCAAAATAAAAAAATAAGAAGGGGGCTGGGGATGTGGCTCAGTGGTAAACTACCCCTGGGTTCAATCCCCAGGACCAAAAACAAAGAACAGAGAGACTTGGCACAGAATCACCAGACAGAAGGAAAACAAAACAAAACCAACCAAAAAAAAAACAAACCCAAAGTGGAGGAAGGGTCCTCTTTTAATACCTGCTTCACTGCTAATTCTTCCTTCAAATGCAACGTGGTGCCAACTGTTCAAGCAAGTGCACAGTGATGGGAAAGCTAGGGCCCTAACAGAACTACTGGAATTTGCCTTCAGAGCGTGCAACAACTAGGAAGTGCTCACACCTGCCCACCTCCGGTGAGGCTTGCGCAGCTGCAGCTGGGTACAAGAAGCACACCGTCCTTCAATTTGATGAAACAGGACTTCAGACTTCACCAAACAAAACTCACCAGGTAACCTGCATTAGTTGTAAGCTGTATCCCACCTGCAAGTATTCCGGTGCCTCAGAGGATGAGGCTGGAAAACAGCACCAAAGTGACCACCACGGTGTCACAAACCACCGTGTAACAGGCTGGGTCAGTGGCAATTTCCACAACAGTTGACAACCTCAAAATCAAACGTCCTTAGAAATCTTTGACCTGAGTTAACTTTGCTTTTTAAAAAGGTCAGCTTAAATTAACATATGTTTAACAGGTAGCAAATTCTACCAATCTAAAAAACCAAAGAACACCATCTACAACACGCGAAGGCAGTCGTTAATCCGGCTTTAGAATCAACAGGTTCCCGGGGAATCTTCATTTCTACACCGCACCTGGACGGATGCAGAGCACAAACTTATCTTAGCACCAACTTTAACACACTGAAATCATCAGGCAAGCAGAACTTTGCGAGGGACTTCAAATTTCCGATCCTTTTCCTAAACCGTCCCTCTTTCACAGCAGCCACCACCCCAGCGTGGCCTCGCACAGCTCCGCCACCGGGTGCCCCTCCGCGACCTGGCTCTGCCGCAGGGCCCGGCGGTTCGCGCACCGTAGCGAGCACTGAGCAAAGCGCGACTCCGGCCCAGGGCCGGGCAGCCGCGCACGTCGCCCCGCGGCCCCGGGCCTGGGCCCTTCTTCGGGCGAACACGTAATCGAAAGCACAGTGGTTTCCCCCCGGTAGCGACTCGGGCTGGCCACGCCGTTCAAACCGAAAAGGCAGCAAAAGCCGGGAAAACACCCGGCGGCGACCGGGCTCCGGGGCCGCGGGAACTTTCCGCCCCGCTCCCGCCGCCGCCCGCGCCCAGGCGCAAACTTTGAGGCGGCGCCGCGCCCCGCTCCCCGGGGTCCCGACCCAGCCCCCGCCGCCCGCCACGCCGAAGGGGCTGCCCGGGCCGCGGCCCGCCCGGGGTCCCGCCCTGCGCCCCCCGCCCCGGCCTACCCGGCGCCGCCGCGGCCCGCGCCCCCGACCCTCCCCGCGCCGCCGCGGGGCCTGCGCCGCGCGCCCCCCACCTTGGTGGCCATGGCGGGCGGGTCCCCCGGCCCGGGACGGCCGGCTCCTCTCCCGCGCCGCGGCGGGTCGGCCGGAACCGGGCGAGCGCGCGAGGGCGGCGGCTACGGCAGGGCCCCGGCGCGGCGGCGGCTCCGCCTCGGGCCCGAGTGTCGGCGCTCGGCGACTCCGGCCGCCGCCCGCCCCAGCAGTTCCTGAAAGTCCCCGGCTGCGCGGCCCCCGCCCCCGCCGGCCGAGCCTCCCATTTACCGCGGCGTGCGCGGCGCGGCCGGCGGAAGCGCGCCCGGGGCCCTGGGCCGCGGCCCGGCCTCCTCGTCCGCCACCGCCCCCGCGCCGCCCTGCGTCCCGGCTCCCTCCGTGCCGGGCGGCGGCGGCGGGGTCGGTCGCGGCGCGGGCTCGCGACCCGCATGGTCGCCCGGCGGGCACGGCCAGGGGACGCCCGCTCAGGGCCCGGCGGGCCGCGCGGAGCCCCGGGGCGGGAGGGGGCGACGGACGCGCTGGGCGTCGCGGCGGGGGACACCGCCCGGGGCCTCGGCGCGGCGGGGGCGACGCCGCAAACCCCCGGCGGGGAGCGGGCCGGGGCCTCCCGCCGGCCTCCGGGAGCGCCCCCGGCCGAGTGGAAAGTGCTTAGGGCCCCTCGGGGGCCACAGGCTTCCAGAAGGGGAGAGCGCGCTCCAACTGTCGGAGGGGCTTTTCCCGAGCTGCCCAGCTGCGGGCACTGGGAACGGCTGGACTCGACCAGCAGGACCCCGAGTCAGGTCGCAGCCACACCCGGAAGACGCACCCAGTGGTTGGGGGCCTAGCACAGTTTGTGTCTACCAGGGACCTATTAAAAGAGGCAGCTTTCAAACCAACCGTTTCCCTGGGAAAACGGTATTTACAGTTCATATCAAATTTTGAGTCTTCCCAAGAACATACTTGACCTTCAGAGTTGGCTAGTCACAGTGGTGTTACTGCGTATTCTATGAATGTTGGAGCTGAGCTCTTTGTCAAAGCTACTATAGTTAAGGTAATATTCATAAATAGTTGTCTAAGTATAGGAAAAGGGAAATAGGAGACCAACGTTCGTGGACAGCCTGCTTGGTGTATGCTAGGCTCTTATGTGTCTCCATCTTCATTCAGTCCTTTGAAAATATTATTAGTCTGTAACACACAAATATGAACAAATATCGGTTCACCTAAATGACCATGATTTAAAACGAAAAATGACCGTAAGCTTGAACCAAGCTATTCTACTTCTAGAATTTATGTTCCGTTGGACTTGTGCAAGTGAGCAATGGTGCTCCTCAAAGCATTCTGTAATAACCCCAAACAGAAAACAACCCCTAGACTTGTTAATAGGACTGCTTCAATAAAGCACCCCAATACAAATGAAATTCTAGGAAGTCAGTAGGAAAATGGTCATACAGCCAGCCCTGTATGTCCACAGGTTCCCTGTTCTCAGACTCAGCCAACCTCAGTAATAAACCAAAAAGAAAGATGGTGTCTGTTCTGAACATGCCGGCTTTGTCGGAATGGAAGGGTTGGAGGATAAACAGAAGTTATGTACAGATAGTATGCCCTTTCACGTAAGGGACTTCAGCATCTTCAGATTTTGTACCCAGGGGTCCTGAGACCAATCCAGCTGCACACCAGGGATAATTATTTTAAGAGGCATTAATAAAGACGAAAAAAAGTTATATATAGTAAATATCCACTTGTTTAAAAAAAACAAAATTTGTTGTCCATGCTTAGAAAATTTTTGAAATGATTCACCTTCTATGGGAATTTTTGACCATGTAAATATATTACTTCCTCTAAAGTCATAGATTTGTATTTTAATAAATATGCAAATATCTTGCTGAGAGCACCCACTAGTTGGTGGGAAAGCCAGAACTAATACTGTAAGTAGTAGGTTTTCCATATTCTTTTCATTTTGAACGCTGGATAATCTTTGCAGAAATTCAACAATATGTGATCTGATAAAAAGTTACGAAGTCAGATGACACCTATGAGCACAGGCCTTTCCACATGCTCAACTGGTAAATTCCTTGCAACTGTTCGTCCTCGGCACTTAGCATCAACAAACCCAGAGGCCTGGGAAGTTCAGTTCTTCCCACCTGCAGGCTTTCTAAAGGCCTGGTTTCTCTTCCTAGCAATGACAGTGGGGAATTGGTACAGCTGTTCTGGAAAAATACCTTGGAGGATCCTCAAAGAATTAAAAACAGAAGGCTGGGGTATAGCTCAGTGGTGGTGCACTTGCCTAGCATGCATAAGGCCCTGGGTTTGATCCCCACTATTAAACAAAAATTATAATTAGAACAAGCTGTGATTCGACAATCCCACTTCTGGGGTATGTATTTCCAAGGAAATAAAATAAGTAGCTTAAACAGAAATCTGCATTCCCACATTCTTTGCAGCATTATTCATAATAGTCAAGACTTGGAAATCAGAGTCCATCTATAGATAAAGAAAAATGTGGTGTGTACATACACACACACACACATACACACACACAAGAATACTATTAATTGTTTAAAAAGAAGGAAATTTTGTCATTTGAGACAATGTGGATGAATCTGAGAACATCATGCTCCATGAAATAAGCTAGAGGGAAGGCAAATACTGCTTGATCTCACATATATGTGAAATCTAAATGTCAGACTCTTAGAAGCAAAGTGGGATGGTGCTTCCCAGGGGTTTGGAGTGGAGGAGATGGGCAAAATTGGTGAAAGGGTGTAAATCTTCAGAGAAGCAGATGAATAAGTCATGGGGATCTAATGTACGGCAATGTGATCATATTGAACAATGTTTTATCATGCTTGAAATTTACAGGGAGGATGTGACTACAGCAAGTGGAGGACGTGTTAATCAACTCAATTGTGGCAAAATCCCTCAATGTCTGTCAAAACATCACACCGTACACTTGAGAGTATCTGCAATTTTAATTCATCAATTATATATCATTAAGGCTGAGAAAATATTTAAAAAGGAATAATGGTGGAGACACCAAACTTGGGTTGGCCAGTGCAAATCAATATGAATACTTAAATAGAAATGAAGGGGCTGGAGCCGTGGCTCAGCAGTAAAATGCTTGCCTGCCATATGTGAGGACCTGGGTTCAAACCCCAGCACCACATACACAACTGAGCATCAGAAAAAAAAAAAAAAAAAAGACCTAAATAGAAATGAAATCACAACCTGTAGTAAAAACAGCCTGGGGGGCTGAAGCAGTGGCTCAGCTGTTATGGCTTGCCTGGCATGCACGAGTACTTGCAAACCCCAGCACCACGTACACAACCAAGTGAGGAATGAAAGTCACATGAAAAACTAAATAGAAATTGTTTCTCTCTCTCTCTCTCTTCCCTCTTTTCTTAAAAGAAAGAAAATTCAGCATGGCATTGTTTTACAGGGGCCAGATGCAGTCCTCCCCTGAACTTGATCTCTGACTCACCACCTTCCTGGGCTCTGCTCCAACCACACTGGCCTCCCTCTTGCCCTGACCCCTGAGCCTCATACTCCCTTCCTCTGAGAGGACCAGGCCAGGCCTCACTGGCGTGCCCCCTTGCGCCACCTGTGCAGCTGCGTAGGGTCCCTAGCTTAGATGGGTCCTGCACTTGCTTCAGGGTGCTGCCGTCACCATCTTTAATCTGCCTGAGTTGAACACAGGTCCTCTTTTTCATTTTGCATTGCTACTGGAAAGCTATGTGGCCCAGCATGGCAAGGAGTTTGCATATGCTGCACCCCTGCTCCCTGCACACCCACACATCTGCCAACTCCCGCTTTCCAGCTGCCCTCCAAGGTTGGAAGTTCCAAGTCCTTGGGGAGACCTCTCCTGTACAGTCTAAGTCCTGCTAACATAGGTCCCACGGTACTGCGTGCCTTGCCTTTGACACACCTGCTTATAATTCATTAGAGTGACAGTTGGCCTGTCTCCTCACCAGCCTGGACGTTAAGGAGAGAGCCTCTGGCCTCTGCTCTCGCCATTGTTTCTCTGGCCCCTCACAGGACGCCCAACTCAGAACAAGCCCCACCAGCTCTCTGTAAGTGAATCAATGAATGGAGTTGCGAATCACAAATTAACAACGTAGTGTTCCCAAGAGTCTGCTTTCAAGCCACTCCTAGGATTCCGTGGAACACATTTGCAAGCCACCATCCCTATCACGACCTCAGTCACTGTGAAACACAGTACAAGTTTTCTGTGTGTTGTATTACTTGACAGTAGTCTATCCTTTAAAAAATACAAAAGTGACATTCCTCATTAACATTTTATGACGTAGTGTTGATTTTGACTGGCGTGTATGAGAATGCCAAACTTACCAGTATTTACTGGAGACATAGTGACCAATTTATTAAAATGCAAGAAATAAGAATTTTCTTATATTCTAGATTCCTTTTGTGCACGATTTTCTCCCTTTTTATTTATAGCATTTCTTTTTCTCTTTTTAATGTTTTCATTTATTTTCCACATATTTTTTACTGATGCATTATAACTTTTATCTCTTTTTATGCGCTAATTATTGGCTGATGTTCATTTGTCTTGGTTGTAACTACCAAATTTATAGAATTTCAAACTGTCAACCCCCCATTTGTAGGTGCAGTGATAAGGCCAGGGATGAGACATCACTTACCTCCACCATGAGATAAGCCAGAATTCGCCACCTTTATCACAGTCTCCAAAACATGTCATTTTGAAAGTAAAAACATTTTAGGTAAGATGTGTAAAGGTCAAGAGAGACCCTGTTAAAAACACGACTAGGACTCACCTGTCCTGAACTGTGCTAAGAGCTGCACCCACATTAGACCAAACAGAAGTTGTGACATCCTTTCATCTCATCTAGTCGAGCTGCCCTGTGGAACGACAGCTTCTCCCAGGAGAAAACGAACTTCAGGCGCGTGGTCATGGAGAGCCCTGGGCAAAGTTGCCAGGTGCTTGGTCTCGTCTTGGGCTCCCTCGTGGTTGCCCGCAACCAGCTCTCTCCTTCTTTCTGTGGTCCTGCCTCAGCTCCTTGCTGGCCCTTGGTGATCCTGCCCTAGAACCTGGAGGCCCTAGCAGGCTACACTCAGGGGTGGCCTCTGCAGCAGGAGGCTTTGCTGCAATTAGTGAGAACAAAATCAGCAAGAAATTTCATTTGTATTTGCAGACTGCCTTTGGTCATCACCGCATTGCACTTTCAAAAGAAAAAGAGCCCCAGCCAAAGCAACGCAGCTGCCAAAGGAAATGGAAGGATGAAGATTCCCAGAGGCCGGTGCTAGGGACAAAGTGATGACAGGAGCAGAACGACCGTTAATTCTTGCCCTGAGTTTGATGGTCAGGTGTTGTGCTGACTTAGTAACACTTGCAAAGTTAAAGCGCTTTTGTTTGATTTTTTTAAAAAAATAAGGATCACTTCATGAATTTGCATGTCATCCCTGCGCAGGGAGCGTGCTAATCTTCTCTGTATCGTCTCAATTTTAGTATATGTGCTCTCAAAGTGAGCACACACTTCTGTGTCAACAGCAGAAATAAACAACAATTTCATTATTGTCACTTGTCACATTTTCACACTGAAGTGATAGTTTTTAAATATGAATTATAGCTTAAGCTATAGCTTTGGGGGATTCACACGAAACAGAATTACTACATCAAATCCTAAGTCATTTTGTTCTCCCCCTTCCCCCTTTCTTCCTCAGGTACAATCCTTCACAGCAACAGAGGTGGACTACATGACAAACCATGTGACTTCATTGCAGTCCCCTGAACTGGGAAACAGAACGACAGGGTGCACCTCATGGACTTCTTTTTTTTTTCAGGGCTGAGGACTGAACTCGGGGCCTTGTGTGTGCTAGGCAAGCGCTCTGCCAGTGAGATAAATCCCCAAACCCCTCATGGACTTCTTGTGTGGGTTACATAAAGATAATTAATTCAAAGGAGTCAGCAGATGTTTTATACATAACAAACAGCCAGTATTAGCTATAATTATCCTTCTTCTTTGTCCAAAATTAGTTTCTCTGTATGTTGTTGTAGCTCCGAGCCCTACTAAGTGCTGGATGAACCAATGTGAAACTGGTGTGGGAACACGGAACAGTGAAGACGAACGTGGGACAGGGTGAACAGTGTGATGTCCCCTCCATTCTTGCTGGAGGCTGGAAGTGAGGGGGACATGTAGACCCTCAGAGATGGCCCAGGTTCAGCATGAAAGTATGTTGGACTCTTCCTGTCTCTCTGCACCGTGAATTCACCCAGGTTAAAGTCAGGGTGACTCTGAAAGGGAGCAGCAGGTGCTCCCTTAATGAACGGCATTAGTATGCCGTTCTCACCTGTACAGGTGCTGTTACAGGTGTTGGAGATAAAAGTACCTGTTCCCTTAGAACTTACAATTTGTAGAGGGTGGGGAAATAATCTACAAACAGATATATAGTGACCTTTAGTAAGTGCTCTGAAGAAAAATCAGCAGGTTACCCATGTGGGGAGAGCGGGGAGGGGTTATTTTCCGTAAGACTGTCCCGTGGTGTGCGGCTAGCTGCTTATATGCATCAAAGTGTGTAGTTTTTATTTTGTTTGTTTTGGTTGGTTGGCTAATAGGTTGGCTTTCATTTTTGTTCCACTTTGACTTCTTTCTCTCTGATGTCTGGGAAACAGAGCCATGAAGATATTAGCACATAGTAGCTAGAGCAGGAATATAATTGCTGGGGCTCCAAGTACACTGGGGAGGGACAGTAGGGATGATTGGAAGAGGCTAGGGACGGTGAGATTGCCCAGATGGTGGGGGGAGCGCTGGTGGCAGGGAATGCTGGGACAGACCATTCCTGCTTGGGGCTGCCCAGGACTGTCGGTTGGGCTTGGGTGGTCCCAATTCCCAGAGAGAAGGCTGAGCTGTGAGGTGAGGGCGGTGAGTAAGGCTGGGTCGCCAGTTGTCTTCCCAGGTAGCCAGCCTACAAGTGAGCCTGGTTGCAGGATGTCTGGGGTCTTCTAAAACAGCCCTGAGCCATGGCTTGCATTGCCCAGCCTGTTACGGGTAGATTCAGGTGTGAATACCCAGAAACATTTTTACATTCGGTGATTGGGCACAAAGAAGTGAGTAATAATGGGAAGAGGAATCAATGGGTCACATATCAAAGGACGTTTTGCTAGCTCATGTATGATTGCTCAAGACACAGATGTTAGAATGTTGTGTTTAAAGTTCAAAGTCCGTGTAACGTGGTAGCACACATAAATTCATGCTGCCCCCTTTTTTTTACCCCCAGGGTTGAGGACCGAACTCAGGGCCTTGCGCATGCTAGGCAAGTGCTCTGCCACTGAGGGAAATCCCCAACCCCTACACGCTCCCTTTCAATGCTCTAATGGCAGTGCTTGCTGAACGTGAGTGCTGGGCATTTCCCATTACCAATGTGATTGACAGTCAGACACTGAATTACGCTCTCTGTCCCCTGGAGTCCTGTTCTTCAGACCCTTGATCAGAAAGGTCACACACTGCTGAGTGCTGAAAGGTGAGCAGATAGCCAGGCCTTGGAATTGGACAGTACTTGGCTTGAAACACACTTCTGCCTCTGAGCACCTATATGAATCTGAGCAAGTTATTTAACCTTGAACTTCATGCCAATTTTATGTTAGCTTGCTTGGGCTGCTAAAACAATACCATAGATGAGGCTTATAAATAACAGTTGTCCAACCTTTCTGCAGGCTGGTCAGTCCAAGATCAAGGTTCTGACTATTAGGCATCCAGTGAGGGCTTGCTTCCTGGTTCTCAGGTGGTCACCTTTCCACTGTGTCCTTACCTGGCAGAAGGGGAAGGTATCTCTCTGGGGCCTCTTTTATAGGGACACTTATCAAATTCACAAATGGTCTAATCCAAGTAACCAAAGACCCCACATCCAAATACTGTCACTCTGTGGTTAGGAGCGCAACATACGAATTTTACGGGGATAGAAACGTTTAGTCCATATCATTTTGATGTTGCCCTGAGTTTGTTTTGAAGGTTCAATGGGACACCTTGAACTGGAGCAGCATGCTGTTGTAACAGTCAGATCCTAACAGCTATCAGGAGCTGTGTGTTTGGTGGGCTGCACTCTGGGTGCCTGCATCTTATTGCATTCTCAGTTCTGTAACAAATGTCGTGGTAGGCTGCTCCATAATTTTTCCAGCATATTTATTATTCACATCCAGTACTTGGATTTTCTCACTCCCATGGCGTTTCTCTCTTCTCTTCCATTGTCAGTTTTCTCTGACCTCATTGTGTTTCATTCCAGTCCCCTTGATAGATTTAATTTCTTCTTTAATGTATCTAGTGTTTGTACTCTAGTTCCTTAGAATTTTCACAGGCATTTCAGCATTTTTTTCTGCTGCTTTTTTTTTTTTTAAGAGAAGGATAGAGAGAGAGAGAGAGAGAGAGAGAAAGGCAGAATCAGTTTCTTTTTTTAATTTAGTTTTTCATGTGGCTTTTGTTGCTCCGACACTTTGTTGTGTACATCGTGCTGGGGTTTGAACCCGGGTCCTTGAGCATGCCAGGCAAGCGCCAAAACCGCTGAGCCACTACTCCAGCCCAATTTTTCTGCCTTTTTTTTTTTTCTTTTTTTTAAGAAAGAGGGGACAGTGAGAGAGAAAGACAGAATCAATTTTTATTGAGTTTTTCACATGGCTTTTGTTGCTCTGAGACTTTGTTGTGTACATGGTGCTGGGGTTTGAACCTGTGTACTTGTGCATGCCAGGCAAGCTCTGTAACTGCTGAGCCACCACTCCAGCCCCATTTTTCTGCTTCTTAGCATTAGTAAACCTTCGACTATGCAAGGAAATGTCAAAATGCAAAATATTCTTTTAAGTAAATAAATACATAGAAACTCACAATACTAACTAAATAGGCCTTACATTAGTTTCAAAATAAGAAACAAGTTTAGTGTTATGCTTTGTAGAGATTCCAAGTTTAATCTTTAAAAAAATTAAGTCAATAACATTAGAAACACATATGGCTCTTAGAAAAAGTCACTATCAGAGCTGGAGCAGTGGCTTGGTGGTTATGGTGCTTGCCTGGAATGCGTGAATACACAGGTTCAAACCCCAGCACCACATATACAACAAAGTGTTGGAGCAATGGAAGCCACATGAAAAACTAAATAAAAATTATTTCTCTCTCTCTCTTTCTCACTTTCCCTCTCTCTTTAAAAAAAAGAAAGAAAGAAAGAAAAAGTCACTACCTACCTGTCACCTGTCCATGCCCATATTTGTAAGGTAAAGGTATGGTTTTCACCCGGTGACAGTGTGTTCATTCACTGGAGAGATACACATGAGAGCCCTGGCCCTGAGCTCTGCTTTCATTATGGCCAATCTGGTCTATTAGCTGATTTTTACTTCATCCACAATATATTTCTTGTGAGCTCACCATGTGCAAAGAGCTATGGTAGACAGGTTCAAAGCCAGGACGAATACATTTGTGTGTTCCTAGCATTTAAAATATCTTAAGAGGGGCTGGGAATGTATTTCAGAGGGAGAGTGTTTCTCTGGCATGTGTGAGACCCTGGGTTCAGTCCCCAGTACAGAAAAATAAAATAAAATAAAATATATGAAAAATATGGCACCTATTCTGATACCACAGAGACAGGCCTGGCTGGCTAGTTGCTCTTAACCAATGCCCTCAGCTGCTTCTTGCAAACAGAACCCTCCTGGTATGGCAATGAGGGCCACTGGGAGAAATGCCTGTTTCCGAGAACCTGTGGTTTGAGAAGTAAAGAGAGTAAAAGCAGAACAGTCTAGGGGGACTGGGCAAGCCACGCTGCCCCTACCCCAGAGCCCCACACAGCTGCTCCAGGGCTAGCTGCCTGCAGCTGGTCCAGCCTCAGAAACCTTCCGCCGGAACTAGACAGTATCACATTGGCACACTCTTGTGAATGTAGTTGTTTTAGGAGGAATTAAAGACCTGCTTACTGGCTCCTTGTATAACCAGCCTCATGCATCTTCAATAGATGGAGGCCACAGAACCGCAGGGGAAGTGAATGCTTTTGTGATGTGGTGACTGGCTCTGTGAGTGCTCTGACATCCATGGTCTGAAGGGTGCAACCCAGGTCACCTGAGACAGGGAGTTCTGACCTTAGTAGATGTGGTTAACAGGGCTCGCTGCAGCACTTGTGGGGCCAGAGTAAAAAGAAAGTGGGGGGTGATTGTTAAGAAGTTATTGAGAATCTCAAGACAGCAGTAGCAGAGCTTTCAGCCGAGTGTGAGAACTTTTAATCTGAGGCCCCATGGACCGTATAGGCTTTGTGTCCATCGCACCAGCCCTGACAACTGTGTTTTCACAAGAGATACTTGTCACCTATGACAGGTACACTCAGGAAACTTCAGAAGAGGTTGGAGTGGCGGGAGCAGTGGCTCAGCAGTAGGGCACTTGCCTGGTGTGTGTGAGTACCAGCACCACATACACCAGTGAGCGTCGGAAAAACAAAAACCAGACGAAAAAGTACAGAAAATTGTTTCACTCTCTTAAACAAACAAACAAACAAAAAAGGATGGAATTCAAGCTGTATTTTGAAAAACAGGTAAATTTTTCAGTTTTCCAGATGGAAGGAATGCATGGTGTGGACAAAGATTTCAAAGTGACTCAATTTAGGCTCTATTATCCTGATGACAGGCCAGGTTTAATTGGGTCAGAAGTTGTGAGACTAGAAAGATGGACAGAGGGCAGAGCTGGTGTTCTTGGGAGATGAATCTGGTGGTAGTGTGAGGAGGTACTGGTGCAGGCCCATTCTGGGTAAAGAGACCAGTTAAAAGGCCCTTGGGTGCTCTAATTAGTGGGCATGGCCACTTCCGCTTTTGTTAGACTTTTTTGTTGTTGTTGTTTTGTTTTGTTTTTTTGCATTGGGCCCCTGATCATCTTGGCTTTCAAATCCAGGGTTAATTTGTGCTTTGAGAGAGCATATAGCTTTGAGGGCTTTGCAGTGGCTGATGATTTGCTGGGAAGCATGAAAGTTTCAGCAGGGCTGGGACCTGCAGGGAGGTGTCCAGTGTCTGGCTGCAGCAGACAGGAACTGACAGTAAGTGATAATTCCAGCTGGGTATGTGGACTCTAGCTTTCAGGAATTCACAGGGATTTTGTATTCCATTCTCTTTGTTTCTTTTTCTTGACACAGACCACTGTGCTCACTGGCCCCAGCTGTGCTAACGTTGAAGCACTGTGGGGTTGCTTTTGTACATGGTGGCAGGAACTTATTTTTCATTTCCTAGCATCAATCCATCACCATTTCTTGTCATTTCCTCTCTGATCTGTGATGCCTACTGGATCTTTTTCTTATTATTATTATTGAATTGGTGTTAATGAACGGAACAGAGTTGAAGGGATGATACCACTTCTAAGGTTAGGTTGTAGAAGAATATGGCTTCCATCTTGGATGTGTGAGGATTTACTATGGCGGGCAGCACCCGGGGGCCACGCCACACAGGCAGTATTAAGATGGCGGCTGGCAGCTGGCCAAACCAAGTCAGCTGACCTCTTGCTGTTCCTGGTTTTTGTGCTTGCAATATCTGACCACCTAGGGACAACCAATAGGAGCCGGCAGAGTTTTCTTCCTCGAAGCAACAACCTGCTGATTGGGTTACTTTCGCTATATAAGCGGTACAATTTCCTGATTAAAGAGAGATCTCCGCAAGCAACAAGAGTGTACGTGTCATTATTAGCACCTCACTGGTCAAGCGCGTCAATTTACCCAGTCTCTCTTTTGGATCTCCAGCTACCATGTCATGAGGATGCCCAGTTGGACATTGGAGAGAGCACCACATGGCAAGAAAATGAGGTCTGCCTGCAAAAATACGAGGAAGCTGGGGTCTCCCTGAGGTCTTCTGAGGTCTGCTGGGAGCCCTGTGAGTGGGCTTGCTGATGGAATCTCCAGCACAGTGGAGTCTGGAGATGACAGCAGCCCTGCTGACTCCTGACTCCAATCTCCTGGGAGTCCCTCAGTCAGAGGCACCAGGCTAGGATATGTCCCAAATAAATGTCTGTTGTTTAACCTACTAAATAGGGGCAACTCATTATGTAGCAATAGGTGACTGACACAACTTTGTAATAATAACTGAGGACAAGAATCAAGAAGGCATATCTTGGCTAAGGAACATCTTGGCTAAGATATCATCTTCTCTGTAGAAATATGAACTCTTAGGGTTATCTCTGACCCCTATCCCTTAGAAATGGGTGTTTTTTGGAGTCACGAAGTTTGTGGTCCAGACTGATCTCCATATCCCCAACTTCTACATTTGGAGGTAGCCCCCGCTATTCCCTATTTGGTTCCTGTACATTTTCATTTGCCTCCCTCTGCACCTTGCACTACATTTGTAGTGATGAGTGTCTAACTACTGCGATAATCCTTTTCTTTACTGACCACTTATATGCACTGGGTAATTTTATACAGTCCCACAAACTTCTGGATGGCAGAGTTGGGTTAACCCCCTGCAGTGACTTCAGTCTAGACTGCACCGGTGACTCCAAGTGGTATTAAACTCTAGTTTTAATTGAGCTTTGCCAGAGAGAGATTCCCATCAACCACGACTCAGCAGAAATTCAGAGAATTCCTTCTGCTGTGTCAGGCAGAGGAAATAAAAGGAGAAGAATGGGGGCAGGGGTGTCTCTGTTCTTGAAGAATTCCCAAGCCTGTAAGGGAAGGAGCCATCAGCAAACAATTGTGATCCAATAACCAACAGTTTAGGGGTTCTGCAACCCTTTTCTGGCTAGGATGACTTTGAGTACAAGAAAGTCTCCTGGGGCTGGATGCGTTGACTTATGCCTATAATCCCAGTGACTCAGGAGTTGGAGGCAGGAGACTCCATAATTCAAAGCCAGCCTCAGCAACTTAGCAAGACCCTGTCTCAAAATAAAAAATAAATAAATAATTTAAAGGCCTGGGGTTGCACCTCTGGGTTCAATCCCTGGTGCAAAAATGTTCATAAAAAAAGTCACCAGGAAGATATTGTTAACTGATTCATCAGTTCAAAAGTATCACCAAGGAATTTTTTCCCCAGTAGCTTTATTGGGGAGTAATTTATACACAATAAAATCCAATGGTCTTAAGTTTACTGACTTTTGAAATGTGTTCTGTCATGTAACCATTAGCACAATGAAGACATTTTCTTATTATTCCAGAAAGTTTCTTCACACCTACTTGTGATCAATTTCCGGTCCCCAGCATTTTCTTGCTCAACCCTGTACCTCACATCACACACACTAATCAGCTCAAAATGGATCATGGACCTAAATGTAAGAGCTAAAGCCATAAAACACATGAGAAAATCTTGTGATCTTATGTAGAAAATATATTTGCCTTTAAATTTGTAATGGTTATTTTTTCTTTTTCTTTATTTTTTAAGCGAGAGGGACAGTGAGGGAGAGAAAGAGAGAATCAATTTTTATTTAGTTTTTCATGTGGCTTTCATTGCCCTGACACTTTATTGTGTACATGGTGCTGGGTTCAAACTCGGGTCTTTGCGTATACCAGGCAAGCACTATAATTGCTGAGCCACCGCTCTAGCCCCTGTAATGATATTTTTCAAACACCAAAATTTAAAAACTTGAAGTCCAGTTTATCTTTTTTCTTTTATCGTTTATGTCCAGTCTAAGAAACCTTTGCCTACCACAAGATCACAAAGATTTTGCTCTTCCATTTAGGTCCCTGATCCATTTTGAACTAGCTTCTGTGTGTTGTGAGGTATACGTTAAAGCCCAGTTTTTTCTGTATAGACATCTAACTGTTCAGGCAATGTTTGTTGAAAGAACACTCTTTCTGCCCTTGGAATTATTTGGCAAGTTTGTTGACAATTAGTTGACCACAGAATCACAGTGCCTAATTCTGGACACTATTTAGTTGGTCTGTATGGAATCTTTTGCCAAAACTACATTGTCCTGGACACTTTTGGATATCGAAAACTTAGCTGATTAAGTCAAAGGCCTAAGCCTGCATTTTTTTAAAAATACAAATTCAATTTCTTTGGGGGATATAGATTTATTTATATGTTCTCTCTCTTTTTCTTCTTCTTTGAGACAGTTTTGGAAATATGTGTCTTTGAAAGAATTTTTTGGTTTCATCTAAATTGTCAAATTAATGAGCTAAAGTTGTTCATGATGCTCTTTTATTATGCTCTTTTTTTAAAAAAAAAAACCCACTGAACCACATTCCCTAGCCCTTTTTATTTTATTTAATTTTAATTTTTTATTTTTTAATTTTGAGATAGGGTCTCACTAAGTTGTTTAGGGCCTCACTAATTTGCTGGTTTTGGACTTGTGATTCTCCTGCCTCCGCCTCATAAGCCGCTGGGAGTACAGGTGCATGCCACCAAGCCTGGCCTCCCCTATTATCCTCTTAATGTCTGTGATGTCTTTAATTATGTTCCCTCTGTCATTTCTATTTTTGTTAGCTATGTTTTCTCTATTGTTTTCTAGCTGCTGGGTGCTGCTGGTGGCTGTGCCTACAGAAGCTGGTTCTGGAGAGGATGAGCCCAGCAGGAGCCCAGTGCTAGCTAGGCATGCTGCCCAGGTGTCAGGTGCTCCGTGCTGGGGAAACAGAGCAAGCTGAGAGCAGGCTGGAACCGAAGGCAAAGCTCCTCCCTCTTGCCACGTTTCCTAAGTCCTTCCACCAACATGCCTTAGTTATCAAGCTGTTGGGTGATGGAAAAATGAAGGGCTCAGATTCATTCTTACAGAGCTGGCAAAAAAGGGTGTGTTTGGAGCTGAGAACCAATAAATCTTCAAAAGACATGGGGTGATTTATTACACAACAAAAGCCAACTGATGGTGATGAGCTGTAGACCTGTTAGTTCATCTTCCAAGTCTTTATTTTTTTTTTTTTAAGATTGAAGGACAGTGAGAGAGAGAGAGAGAGAGAAAGAGAATCAATTTTTATTGAGTTTTTCACATGGCTTTCGTTGCTCCAGCACTCATTTGTATACTTGGGTGCTGGGGTTTGAACCTGTGTACTTGTGCATGCCAGGCAAGCGCCGCAACCGCCGAGCCACCGCTCCAGCCCCTCTTCCAAGTCTCTTAACCTCCTTTCACTTTTTTCCATCTCTTAATCTCTATGTTGCAGTCTGGAAAATTTGTCAAAGTTCAAGTCCTTCCTCAGCTTTGTTTAATCTGCTGTCAACCTAGTGATTAAATTTTAAATTTCAAAAACAGTATATACTTTCTATTTCTAGGGGTTTTTTTCTCTTGTCACATGGTTCTATTTTTTAACTGATGATTTTTTTGCACCTTTTAAAAATGTAATTTTAAACACTATCTGCTCTTTCCAATTCTATTATTATCTCGAGTTATTGTTGACCTTTCTGTTTGTGGTGTCTGTGGCAAATTCTTTCCTCTTGTGGTTTATGAATTTCATTTGTGAGCTCATTTCTTTAGATTTTTTTCCCTGAGAAAGTCACATATTTTTCACCTAAGAGTACATTCCTATAAAGTAGTTTATGTTTTCTTCAGCTAGACAACCAGAGATTTCACCAGTATGAGACTACTTTGCCTTATTTTGAGTTGGGGGTGTCTGTGATGCCCAGTTGGAGTGCACGGACTATGCAGAGGTGCCAGCCACTATTGGCAGGCATACCACGCTACAGCCCGGAGCTCCGAAGAGCAACAGTCCTGTCTCTGCCCCCCACGCAGCTGGGGTTCAAACTCTGGTCTTTGCGTATACCAGACCATAATCGCTGAGCCATCGCTCCAGCCCCTGTAATGGCTCATGCCACTGTGCCCAGCTAAGACTAAACTTTTAGCCTAGAAATTCTCATATAGGGAAGACATTGTAAAATTTGACTGCATACCTCTGCATGACGCAGATTTGGGATTTCAGTATTTCGTAGGAGGTGTTTCTTAAAAGGACCCTGGGCAGGGTACACTTTATTGTTGGTTTCTTAGGAGAGTAGGAAGATATTTCTGTTTCGTGGAAAGGACAGCCTTTCCAGAGTCTTAGTTTATTTAGAGATCTCAGTTCTGGTGCCTTCTCTTATGTGGGTCTAAGACATCCTCTTCTCCCTGTGGTTGAAATCTCATCCCAATCCTTTGGGTTCTAAGTGCAATTCTAACTCCTGCCCTTACCCTGTGACCTCAGGCCACAACCTTACTGTCACTCAGACATTAAGTTCCTCCTCTGTTCTGCGCCTGGAGCTTAAGCTTAGTTATGCATTTTGTCATGTTTTAGGTTGTGTTTCCTTGTTTGTGGAGAGACGTGGTAAGGAGCCAGTGGGGTCTGCATTAGCTCAGTATGTCGTGTTTCTGGAACCTGAGTTTTAGATCTTTTAGCATTCTGGAATTTACAGCTGAAGATTTTAAACAGCTGTAAATCACATTTAGTTTACAATGAGGGCTCTGATAAATCCAAGAATGAATGGTAGAAGAAACTAATTCACGACTCGAGGATCCTGGAGGATGAATTGCAATACCTGTGATTTAAAGGGGAGGGGACTGCAAGGGTCTCCCTTTCCCCATTCCACTCAAGAGCCTTTGTTCTTTTACTGTGAAGGAAATGCCATGAATTAAAATGCTCGAGGAGGCTCAGGAAGACAACTTGAGTTGACAACGGCTCATATACTTGAAGGATAGAGAGGAATTACTGAGATGGTGTGAAGAGGAAAGAGGCTTTGAAGGTGCAACCAAGAAGGGAAAGTGGCTTGTGGACAGGCTGGAGTGTCAGAGAAGCCCACTGGGGACGTGGAAGGCAGCTGGGATAACCAGTGGGAGCTAGATCGGGAGGGTGTTGAATGCCCGAGAGATATTCTCATTGTCAGTGATTAGTGAGAACGTTTCCACGCACCCCGTACTGGGGTTTGCCAGTGTTGAAGGCCAAGAATATTTTGTTTAGGTTGACAAAAAATGTAGGGTCCAAAAATGTAGCCATCCCAATTTTCAGCTCATCCAAATGTTCTGTTGCCATGATAATTTGAGCTTCAATTTCAGAAACAAAACAGATGTTTGGCGATTGATCTAAATGCTCCACTTTCAACTACATCAAAACAAACCAAGTGTTGGTTTGGCTGTTACCAGCTGTCAAATTTTATTGGGTTTTAAGATCATTTGGTAGACAGTAGGCTCCAGAAGTATGTTTGATTTGCTTTATGTTATAAAAAGTGAGATTTGTGGGTATTTAGGATGTTTTCTTTATTTTTCCCACAAAAAGTTGCAACTCAAAAATTATAACCATGGAATATTGTTTGCAAATGTGCTTCTTTTCACAATTATCAAATATTTTGGAGAATCTGAGTAACTGTTAAAGATATCTGTTGAAGATGAATCACTCAGGAGCCCATGGTGTGTGCAGAAATGGAAAAATAGAGAGAGGATGGCTTTAGCATACGCCACAGAGAAAGAAGCCAAGAAAAGAGCTGCTGGGGTTTTTCTTTTTAAGATGATTTTCTTTTTAAGAGAAGCTCAGTATTTTTTAGGCTAACCCTCTCTGGGCTGTTTATCGATCTTGTTAAGAGTGATTAGAGAGATAAACAGGGTTTTATTAATTTCTTATTTATGGTGTTTCCAATAAAACATTCCAATAACAGCCTCCAACTTAGACTGCTGGCGGATGGGCGTCTATGTGGCAGCCATGCAATAATCTTACTTTGATACCAGGCCCATGGCTAGGAAAAGGTGATGTGTGTGCTCAGCTCTACTGTGTGGGCCGTCTCTTGCACCCCTGGGTATAGTCAGCTCCTGACAGAGCAGACACTTGGCAGAGTTCTGCTGAATGACCTGGAACACAAAAAAAGATAGAATAAGTAACACAACTGTGTGTTTAAACAATAGTTTACAAAAGGGGCCGTGAACAGACAAGCAAGGGAATGTTTTATCCAGAAAAACACTTTGTGCAAAGTGAAGAGAATCTAAGCAATTTACTTCCTTGGGTGGGAAAGTTCCCCTCTTTCTATTGGTGCCATGTGTTCTGTCCCCTTTGTGGTAGGAGAGGATGCACCCCCGAGCCCTGGTTACTGCAGAGTACCCCACAGTTATATTAAGAGTCCCCCTCACCTGGCAGTCAAGCACAGGGTCTCTGGGAGCCCCCAGGACGGCAGGCAGGTGGTGAGACCCGCAGCAGGTGTGCTGTTCTTCAGAAAGTCCAGGCTGGGGACGGTTGAGGGGTTAGCAGTGGCAGAGCAAAGGGAGAAAACAGTAAGGAGAGGTTCAGGTGCAAGTGCAGGAGAGAGGCAGGGAAGCCTGGGTCCAGGAGTGGCTGCAGGTGGTGCAGGAGGGAGCCTTCAATGGCAGGGCCGCTCAGTTGTGGGCAGTGGGACAGAGGGAGGGGCAGATGGCGGCCCAGCTCCTGGCCTGGGTGACTGGGTGGCTTCTGACCTATGCATAGAAAAGCCCTGGGTGGGAGGGGCTTCTTGATGAAGTCACAGTACCACGCTGACATGACTCGAGGTCTCTAAATCTCAGAAGGGCTTCCTGTGGGGCTTAGGGTTCCTTAGCAGGGAAAAGGAAAAGGAAAAAAAAAAAAAGGATACTCCCCTCCTGCCCCCCCCCACACAAAAAAAAACATCAGGAAAATAAACCATTTTTTGCAAATGTAACTTTTCCAAATATCTGTCTTTCTAAAAGGCTGTGTAGTACCTGGCTCCTTCCTGCCTCAGGAGTCTTCCTCTATGTGTGGCTTTGGTGGGGGGCAGAGCTCTGCTGCTCCCCGAAGTGTGATGTGTGAGCCTCTCCTACCCTGTATTCCCGCACTTGCCCTGGTTGAGCCATTGGATGGTGCAGTGGTTCTGATATAACCATAGCTGCATGCCTGTATCCGTATAGAGGGAGAGAGGGAGAGAGAGGGAGAGGGAACTAGGGAGGGAGAAGGAGAGAGAGGGAGAGCAAGAGGGAGAGGGAGAGGGAAAGAGAGGGAGACTGATCTCCAGTGGCTGTTTCTCTGGATGCTCTTCCTTAGTCTTGAAACTGTGAAAGAAAATGTAGAGACCAGAGACTCCTTCCCATGGTTTCAGCAGAGTGAAGGGTCAGCAGTGAATACGTTCAAGAACACTTGGGATGGGACCAAGAGACCCCATTTGTCTCTGCCATAAATAAGATCTGCACACAGCATCATACACAAGCTGCTCAGCTTGCTGCCCTCTGGGGCAGGTCCTCTGGGCCTCCCCTGGAATCCAGAAACCTCCAGCAACCTTCCGATGGATTATTTCTTTTAAACTGCAGATAGAGCCCATTTCTGATCCTTGCAGTATTGAGCCCTAACTATTACACAAACCACAAGCCCCAGAAAAGGACAAAGAGAGGAAATGTACATGCAAACAGATGCCGCTTACTTAAACATTTCTCCTTCCAGATTCTTCTATAGCTATTATACACAGTTGTGTTCACGTGTGTTTGGCATTTTATCTGACTCGTACTTTAGCATCCTTTCCTAAAGTGTTTCTCTGTGTCAGTAACATCTGAAAAATCTCACTGGTCCTCTTGCTCCTCCTTCAGTGTCTTGAGGGACACTCTTTCTTCTGATTCTTACTATCTGAGATGCGAGGTATCGAACCCAGGGCCTTCATCAAGAGTTGCCTCCCGGCCCTGCCGCTTTGTGTTCTTTATGCTTCTTTGCTATTTTCTCTCTTTATCTCCTGTTGTCATCTAGGATATGAACTATATTTTATTTGCTTTCATAACCTGAAGTGTTTGGAGAATAGACTGCTTAAGGCTACTTGAGATTACCTCTAGTTTGTTTTTTTTTAACTACCGGTTAGAGAATCAATTTTATTTATTCTTCTGCTTTTTGTTTCTCTGACACTTATTTGTGCATGTGGTGCTGGGGTGTGAACCTGGGTCCTTGAGCATGCCACACAAGTGCTCCAATGCTGAGCCACCGCTCCAGCCCCTGCCTGCAGGTTTATGAACTACTTGCTGAAGTTAGTTTTTCTGATAAAGTTAAGAATAACATGTGCCCTTTGGTACAGATGCCCTTTCCCCACGCCCTCTCCCTGCTTGGTTGGTTGTTGTAATCTAACATGTTAATTATCTACACATACAGATCTTTTTACAGAGTTTCTTTCTTTAGTCAATTCGCAACCGTATCAGAAAAAGAATGGGGGCGTTCATTTGGTTTCCCAGTTCACTGCTCCCTGTTCCTGCTCATTGATGTTTTCAGGAGGGTGTGTGGCGCTGTCTTTGGAGCCCTTGCCTGTTTGAGACCACCTTTCCAGGCCTAATTCCAGGTTGGTTTGCTGCTCAGGCCACTCCCAGGAGCTCCTAACAGGTGAGTCTGGGTGTCTGCCTTCCTCCCAGCCATCTGCTGCCCTGTTGGTACAGAGAGCGGCCAGGCAAGGATTCCCAGGCTGATTCCCAGCCCAGCCCTGCTCCACCGAACTTAGTGGAAATTTCCCCACATTCTGGCTCAGGGCTCCCTCACTTTCTAATGCCCAGTGAAGTTGCAAGCTCCTGTGTTTTCGTGTGTACTCACAGGGCTTTAGTGAGAACTTTGGAGAGGGTCCACCAGGAAGCTGTCAAAGCTGCTGCCAGTCCTGTTGACCTCCGGATGCTGGCCTGGTGTCAGCTAGTTCTCTCCATCTCTTAGTCTGTCTTTCAGAAGCTATTTTAGATCTTCTTCATCTGTATGAGTTAAGCTTCCTCAGTTGCAGGTAACTGAAAGTAACTTACACAGAAAAAGGAACTAGCATGTTAAGAGTTGAGGACAGTTTCATGGAACTTCAAAATGTACGTGGGTCTCAACGGGAAGCGGAAAGTTTTTAGGATCCCCTGCTTCTTATTTTCATTTCCTCTGTGGTGTTTCATAAACATTAATAGAAATAGCTGACACCAACCGAGTACTTGGTGGACGCCACAAGAACCCCTGGAGAAAGGTGTTTTTTTTGGTGTTTGTGTGTGTGTGTGTGTGTGTGTGTGTGTGTGTTTTGTGATACCAAGGATGAATCATTGAACCTAGGGGCACTTAACCACTGAGTCACATTCCCAGCCCTTTTTATTTTTTATTTTGACATAGGGTCTCACTAAGTTTTTTAGGGCCTTGCTAAGTTGCTGAAGCTGGCTTTGAACTTGTAATCCTCCAGCACTTCTGCCTGACTTGCTGGAATTACAAGCATGCGCCAGCAAGAAATTTTTTTGTTTGTTTGTTTGTTTTTAGAGAGAGAGGAACAATGAAAGAGAGAGAGAGAGAGAGAGAGAGGGAATCAATTTTATTTTATTTATTCAGGGCTAAGGACCAAACTCAGGGCCTTGCGCATGCTAGACAAACACTCTGCCACTAAGCTAAATCCACAACCCCGAGAGCATCAATTTTATTTAGTTTTTCATATGGCTTCCGTTGCTCCAATACTTTGTTGTGAACATGGTGCTGAGGTTCAAACTCACATCCTTGTGCATGCCAAGCACTGGAACCACTGAGCCACCACTCCAGCCCAGAGAAAGGTATTTTTTTTTTTTATCATCTCCATTAGACATGCAAGGAGAGAGGGGCACAGAGGAATGAAGTTGCCCCACTGTCACCCCAGTAAGAGATGGCAGGCAGGCACAGAATCTGGAGCCCTGCTGCCTGGTTCAGAGCTGATCCCTCTAAGCTCTACATACTCGGATAGGTCCAGACTAGGAGAGCGTCTGGGGCCTTCCCTCTGCAGTGTGCAGTATCACTCTGAACACCTTCAGGGGTGGCCTGGGAGAAGGAGGGGAAGACAAAGATTCCTCTTGGGTCACCCTTTGTTGAGCAAATCAACCTATGCCTCTGGAAACTTCCCATCAGCCAAACCTCTGCCCCCTGGGGCCACCTGGAGCCCGTCCAAACTCAGTCGCATGGCTGCCTTTGAGGTATTTGTGGACCAAATCCTGGGCTGCTTGGGTTGTGCAGTCCTCCACTCCTGCAACTTTGCCTTGGGGCTTTAGAAGTGCCCCATCATTCTGCTTCTCAACGTTACAGTGTGTCCCAGAGCACGGGAGCCACCCTTGACAGGACTCTCCGTTTAGTACATCAGAGCACAGATGCGCATGTTCACCAACACCCACCTCCTTCTCGCAAGGAATAGTTTGGGTGTCTCCTCTATCATCCAGAAATAAAGTTCTTGTGTGTGTGGGTGTGAGAGCATGTGTATGCGAGTGTGCGTGTGTGTGTGAGGAATATATATGTAACTGCCTAGACACATAACTTAAAAACACATGTAATGTCCTAATTATGAAATTAAGTGGGAGTAAAAAGGAAAACTGCTGCGTAGATGCTCAGGCCCGGCTGCACTCGTGCACGTGATGAAGTGGGTGTCTGCGCCCGCTGCTCATAAATGCCTGCATTCACTGCAAGTGAGATGCTCAGAAGCCCCTCTGTAGAAAAAGATCAGAATACGGAAGAGTGAAGGCACAACTGTGCATGGGGGTGATCAACCGACCCAAATTATTTGTACCAGATGAAGGAAAGAGGAAGATGACGTCAAGCCGTGAGATGAAACCAGAGGCAGTCTCTTGGAAGAGAGTAGGGATCCTGGTGGGTGAACTTGGGGTTCACATGAAACCGTACTATCAGAATAGTTTCCTGTTTGGGGACATGGGACAGTGTCATGCCTGAAAATTGCAAACAAAATATCTCCGGGATGGATCTACTTCAGTTCACTCCAGGGAACTAGGCATCAGAGAACAGGAAGATGAGAGAGTCAGATGGGGGCACTGAGAAACTACACTAAAGGATAAATCCTTGCAATATGCGATGTTAGGATATATTTATTACCATTGATGAAAAATGCACATTTGACAGCAATCATGTGAAATTTCTTAAAACAATACTTCTAGTAAAATTAAACTAGATCTTTATATTTCATGTGTCTGCTAATTTAATAAATTTTTTATTTTAAGTCAGTTAAGAGGAGACTCAAAACAGCTCTGTCACCTGGTTGCATATGTAAATTGCCAAGGCAGGGTAATAAAGGTTTGTGTATTGGGCAATGTTGATATGCTTTATTATTCCAAAGTAGCAAGCAGTTTCTTGGTGGAGTTTAAATAAAATAAAATACGGTTTTTTCTAAGTTACAAGGCAGTTGTATTCATGGAAAATTCGACCAAAGCATTTTGTACTTATATATAAAATGGAGCTCTTGGTGCAGATATTTATAGAAGTTTCTTTCCCTTCAGGAATGTCTGCGGGACCCTTGAGGATCGTGGAGACGTGAGGCCATGTCTCATCAGAAATTGCTGCAAGCTTAGCATTTCTAGCCACCGCCTACTAAAATCCAGTAGCACCCTTCTTCCTCCATAGCCACGACGATGGAAAAATGTCCCTTCCAAGTTCCACAAGGCCTGTGTGGCTGCTGCTGCCCCAATTCCCCTTGCCGGAGAGTGTGAGATGAGATGGGCAAACACACGTGACCCTCGCTTGCAGAACAGACTTGTTCTGAACGTGTTTCCTGAGCAGCTATCTCATCGTCTATTCTTCATTTCCCATCCTCCCAGCTTTTAGAAAAGCTTGTCACTAAATGGGCACAACAGACATTTATCACTTTAGGTGCACAGTTTAGTGGTATTGAGGACATTTGCATGGTTTCACAGCCATCACTACCATCTGTTCCTGGGGTTATTTATTTATTTATTCATTTATTTATTGGTACTGGGGATTGAACCCAGGGGTGCTTAGTCACTGAGCCACATCCCCAGTCTTTTATTTTTTATTTTGCAACAAGGTCTCATTAAGTTGCTTAGGGCCTCAATAAACAGCTGAGGCTGGCCTTGAACTTCAATCCTCGGGCCTCAACCTCCTGTCTTAGGTTTTTGTTATAGTTGTTTGAAAGTTTTTCAAACTTAGAGAAAGTTTGTAAAAATAGTACACAGAACTTTTTCTCCAGAACTGTTGAAGGGTACATTGCTCTCATGACAGCCATCACCCCTGAATGCTTCAATGTGAAATTCCTACCTGAGCCTAATATAGCAAATTAGCATTGATACCCAAGCTAGTCCTGGGATGCCATTCAAGTTCCAGCTCCCCATAATGCCCTCCATTAAAAAGCTCCCAGCTTGGGACCAGCCATTTCAATTATTCTGATTTTTCTTTGGTCTTCTTCAACTAGAAAGAGTTTGCTTTTAAAGATTACAAGCCAGTTATTTTTTAGAATATTCCTCAGCTTGGATTTTTCAGGTGTTTTCTTGTGATCAGATTCAGATATGCTTTTAGGCAGGAACATTACAGAAATCATAGTGCATTTGTTTCATTGCTCCCTTGCAGATGGCACAAAATTTCTATTAGTTTTCTCACAGGTGATACAGAATAAATTTAAAAAAAATTTTTTTTGAAATAGGGTCTCCCTGTGTTGCCCAGGCTGGCCTGGAATTTGCAATCCTCTGCTTCAACCTCCTGAGTAGCTGGGATTTAAGGCACACCCCCACATGCCAGCTTCAGTAAAAATTTTGATCACTTGATTAAAATATGTTTTCCAGGCTACTCTGTGATAGAGGTTTATGTTTTTGTTTTTGCTTTTTTTTGGTAGCCAACAAAACTCCTCTAATGAGGTACTTTGAGAATGGAAATATTCCATTCCTCATCAAATGTTCACCCACTAGTTTGAGTATGATGTTTGCTAACTACACTAATAATCACGAAGTTGTCAAATATTGATTTTCTAATTCCATCACTCCCTGTACATTTATTATTACTATATGGGAAAGCTCTCCCCATCCCATTTCTTTATTATGTCATCTCATTGTACCAGTATAGACTTATGGCTTCCTATTTTACCCACTGTGTTATTGCCTCTTTCCATAATTATATTTTTTGGTGCCAAATTGTCCTATATTCATCCAGGGTGAGACCCATCAAACTGATTTTTGGTTTCTATATTTTTTTTTTTTTAGAGAGAGGGACAGTGAGAGAGACAGAGAAAGAGAGAAACAACTTTATTTAGTTTTTCACATGGCCTTCGTTGCTCCAACACTTAGTTGTGTACGTGGTGCTGGGGTTTGCACTCACATCCTCATGCTTGCCAGGCAAGCACCAAATCTTCTGAGCCACCACTCCAGCCCCTGTTTTTTTTTTTTTTTTTTTGAGAGAGAGGGAGACAGAGAGAGAGAGAGTCAATTTAATTTTAATTTTTTTATTTTATTTTTTCACTTGATTTTTGTTTTTAATTGTGTATGTGGTGCTGGGGATCGAACCCAGGTCCTCACAAGTGTTCTACCGTTGAGATGCCTCTATAGCTCTCTGTATTCTTTTAACATGTCCCTGTCATTTATTAAGTTCTTCCCTATTTTCTGGCATAAGAAGATGTTTTAGAATCGTGTTGTGTTTTCCCTGCCAGTCCCTGGAATCAACCATTTCTCCCAGAATCCCTGAGTCTTTTTTAGTAAGAGAATGATATTCAGCTACCCAGGTCTAGATTCCAGGTGGGCACATTATTAATGAGTTATCACTGCTTTTAGGCCGATCTGGGGGTATCCCTATCTATCTTTCTATCTATCTATCCATTCATTCACCCATTCATCCGTTTACCTATCAACCATCTATATATACATGGAGCCATCTGGCATCAATCATCTCTGTATAAACAGAGCTATGGATCTGCCTAAGCAAACACACAGAAATCCCATATATATATATTGGCCTTTAACTTGTATGTTTATTACTTTAATTGTCTCTCTCTATTAAAAACCATAAGTTCATGCCGATACTTCCAAGTCAAACACCGTAGGATTCATTCTCATTTCTTTCTTTCTTATATTTGTAACTTCTTTCACTGACAGGTAGAAAGTGGACCCCCATTTTTCTCAATATGTTTATTTATCAGATCAATGACCTCCATGAGTAATCAACCGGCTACCTCCCCTCCTCCCTGGGCACCTTCTTCACTCTGCATGGGCTTTACAGCCTGCAAGTATTGTTAGGAAGTAAGAAAGGATGCTTCCTAAGGATTTAAATTCCATTTTTATGTTATTTTAAAGAACTTCAGCCAGAAATTTATTCATGTGTTTTATATTTACAGGGCACTTACTGTGTCCCAGGTCCTCTGTGCACTTAATACATGTCATCTTGTTTCCTCCCTACTATCATTCTCTAGGGTACATAATATCATTCTTTTAATCATTTATGAAAACCTGGTGTATCTTACTTCAACATCATCCTCCATATTAACTTTGAAAAATTCGAGGATTTCCAATACACAGCAATGTATAAAAACATCTCATCTATATATCAAGCAAGAATACTTTTATTTCAATTCTTTGGGTTTATACTTTAATTCCTGTTAGCAATACAAATGCTGAGCTTGCTATGTGCTGAGGGTAATGGGGTTCCTTTAAGGAGTGGAGCCATTTAGCTAAGTCTCCGAATTTTCATCAGTGCCTAGAACAGTGGCTACATCTCTGAAGCATTAGTGATAGTGAGGTAAATAGCACCCACCAAAACGCGGTTCTTTTTTTCTTCATTGATGTGTAGGAATCCACGCTTCCTTGTCTTCTTGTAGTTTGGTGGGATCGATCATGTGACCATTTCTGGCCAAAGGAATGTGAGCACAGTGATTGGCAAGAATCCCCAGTCTTTCTTCCTGTGAAGCCAGTTCCAGATGGCACAGCTACAAGATGGGGAAGGCTCTGGCAGCCTGGCTCTCAGCCCTTCTACTGGGATCCTCCCCAGCCTTGCTGACCAACAGTGGAGATCTTTTGAGAAATGAGCCTTTGGAGTCACCAAGAGTTTTGAGGTTGTTTCTGCATATAACCTAGCCTGTCCTGACTTTTATCTCTCTTGTCTAGTTTCATAGATCCCATTAAAATAGGGGGAAAAAAAGGGAGGAGGAGCTTGGGGTACAGCTTAGTGGTGGAGCCCTTGCCTCACATGCACAAGATTCTGGGTTTGATCACCAGCATTGCAAAAAAGAAAAAGAAAGAAAGGCAGAAGGAAAATCATCTTGCCTACAAGTGGTCCAAATACTTGACAGTGTCAGCAAATGCCAAACAAACAATCAACAGTATTGCAAGACTATTCACACAGAAGGCAGCACCGAAGAATCCAGGAACAGCAATAAGAAGAAAAAAATGGGCGCCCAGCTTCCTGAAAGTCAAGGCATGCTGTCAGAGAGCCAGGACATGATCCCCCATGAATTAGTCCGGACAGTGACTGACATTCTAACTTCCTCTGTTCCTCTAATGCCAAGTCTTCATGTCACACTTCCTCTTTAAAGAAAACACCGATTTGGATCGCAGTTTTTACTTTTTAAGGACTGACATCTTCTGCACTTAGAAGAAGGTGAGAAATACAACTTTACATCAAAAATACATCAAAGACACTTTTTTTTTTTTTAAAGAGAGGGACAGTGAGAGAAAGAGAGAGAATCCATTTTATTTAGTTTTTCATGTGGTTTTTGTTGCTCCGACACTTCATTGTATAAGTGGTGCTGCGGTTGGAGCCCGCATCCTTGTGCATGCCAGGCAAGCACTGTAACCTCTGAGCCACCACTCCAGCCCCACCCAATGTGCTTTTTAATGCTATTTCTATGAAAACTTTTATGTATAAAAGTAGAGAGTAATATGATACATTCTCATAAAACTATCATTTGAATTTTGTAATTGTTAACATTTTGTCATTTCTGCTTTATTTTTTCCCTTTGCTGAAGCATTTTAAAACTAGTCCCAGATATTATGACATTTAGCTCTTAAATACTTCACTGCATATCTCTAAAAAATAATTTTCCTAGATACCGTAATCTATCATCATGCCTTAAAAAATTAACAGTATAATTCTTTCATAATATCTGACACCAGTCTATAATCAAAATTTCTCACATGTCTCTACGAAGTATTTTTATATTTAATTTAGATATTTAGTTTGGTTTTGTATCTAGACTTGGTCCACATATTGAATTGTAGTATTTAACCTCTAGTCTATGCCAATTAATTTATCTTATTTTAAAATTCATCTCAATTTTTTTCCTTTACTCTATATTTTTAAAATTCCACTTTTCCAAATCTTTTCCTTTTCTAATGGGGGAAGTTTGAGTAAAACAAGAGTCTCATCTTGCATTTGGAGAAATCTAGTATCATTTTTTAAGCTTCTCATATCCCTGGTTTTTAAAATATATATTTAAATTATATATAATTTATACATAATTATATTACATAAAATATATATTACATCAGTCAAATACTATCTTTCTAAAGTAAGTCTTTCAAAATATTTAGTTAATAGGGTGTTGAGAATAAGAGCAAATATTTTCTGTATTAACTACTCAAGTTTTGTTTTTCATGTTTGCAAAATTCAGTTAGAAAAATGTTTAATGAATTTTACCTATTCCTCATCGAAATTTCCTAGTCATAAATAAATAAGACAGAAAGAATTATTTATTTATTTAGTCTTCTGAAACAGACTGTCTCACCATGTTGTCCAGGCTGGTCTCAAATCCCTGGGCTCAGTTCTGAAAGTTGTCTGAGCTTTGGTTTCTTCATGAGAAAGCTTGACTTAGTTGATGGATAAGACATGCTTGTAACAGTCTACAAATTTCATACTTCCATGTGACTGAAAAACTACAAAACAAAATTTGTCCCTCTATAACTATACCAGGTGTGAGGCCATTCACTGAAGCCCCTTGGAGCCATGATCCCCTTTCTCTGATACTGACACCCCTCAAACATTTTTGTAAATGCTTGCAGTTTACAAACCACACAAGAAAATAACTCCTTGATGGCCATGTCCCCTCTTTGGTCATTTATAGCACACTTGCTACTCACAGGAAGAACCAGCGGGGGGGGGTGGCTGGGGTCCCAGGCGGGTAGGTGAGGTGGGCAGTCTGGGTGGGGGGAAGAGCAGGTGTACCCAAAACTGTGGAGGAGCACAGCCAGGACAGGAGCTGGGCTGAGCATCTTCAGCACAGGATTAATATTGCCCAAGCCACGGTCTTGGGTTTGACAACGGGACTTGCTCCGTCATGAAAATGTAAACTTACATTTTGGAGCTGATTAAGTGACACACAGTTGACATTTATCAAAACTGATTTTATTGCTATCAGGCTAGCGCAGGGAGGCTAGCGCAGGGAGGCTAGTGCAGGGAGGCTAGCGCAGGGAGGGAATACAAAGTCCAGAGCATTCTTGCGCAAGGATGAAGCCCCAACAAGCACGCTACTCAGCAGCTCATTTAAATGGCTAACACGTGCACTTTAATGCTAAGGGTTACACCGACACGAAGGGCCAGAGGCTGGGGCTGGGGAAGGGGTGTTGGGGAGATGACAGTCACAGGATGTCAGATGCCAGTTAGGCAGGAGCAATACCTTCAAGAGATCGATTGTGCAGCCTGGTGACTCAGTTAATAATGGTGCATCGTATTCCTGAAAATTGCTGAGAGCAGATTCTAAATGTTCTCACCACAAATAAGTAATGCATATGCTAATTAGCTTCATTTAACCGTTCCACAATGTATGCACATTTCAAAACAACATGTTATATAGGATAAAAAGATACATTTTTTGTCAATTAAAATTTTTAAAATAATAATAAAAATGTGGTAAGAATAGAAAAAACAAATAAAATGAGTGAATCCAAAAGTACTGGGTCCTTCAGAAGGCTAAAACAAACAAGACATGAAGGAATTTTGCTATAGTTGGATTTCCACTGGATCATTTTTTCTAGACTTCTTGTTAAATAAAGTCCATGACAGTCCTACTGCTGCGTATCCCTGTGTTGGACCAGAAATTTCAGTAATTAGTGACTTGTTGCGGTGGCGACTCCCAGCCAGGAGAGTTAAGAGGAAAGCCGTCGGTGCCCCACGCCAAGCAGGAGCCTGTCTGGTGAAACTCAAGGACTTTCCAGAGGTGGGCTAAAAGCCACTTGCTCTGGACTCACTTGCCGCTCATTACGCTTCTGACTCCTGCATTTTAGGCCCAGGAGAAGAAGGTGCCAGGGCTGGAAAGGTGTTTGTCGAGCAGGACAGACACAGCTTCACAAAGGCACCGTGATTCTCATTGATTTGTTCCAGATATATTTATCAAAACCTTCCCTGCAGGCTGGTGCGGTGGCTTGGCGCTTACTGCGCTTGCCTGTCAAGTGTGAGGATGAGGATTCAAAACCTCGCACCACGTACACAGCGAAGCGTCGGAGCAAAGAAAGCCACATGAAAAACTAAATAAAATTGATTCTTCTGCTCTCTCTCTCGCTCTCTAAGAAAATATGCAGCTTCCTGGGACCATTGCTGTGGGTTTATGATTTAATGGTTCTTTCGGGCATTCTCAGCCAGCCCAAACAGCAGACTTTGCACAGTTACCAAAGGGACCAGGTGGCATCGAGAAAGAGCTGAAGTTCATTCTTGGTCTCGCTATCAGGAAATGTAATTTCCATTGTGTTTGAGGACTACAGGCTGTCTTCTGAATGGAAGATTGTCATCAGTAATTTAGGCTCATTGAATTAATTTAGCCTGCATATGCTGGCAGGGAGAGGAAGTTATAGCTGGGGCAGAGTCCTGCAGGAGCATAAGCTAGAGCCACAGGAGTCTGATAGACACACATTCCGAAACTCTCTGTGAGCCTGTGCATAAGCCAAACAAGATGAAATCGCCAAAACAATCCTTAAAAGCCCGTCAACGTCCTACAATGCATTAAAGCGGCTCAAATGAAATTTGTTCTCTTCCTCGTCTGTGCCAACAATGTTTGTCCCAAGGGTTAGGATTTGAAGGGATCCAGTTGTTCATCCTTTCACGCATTGAACTGTGCAAGCTGCTGTACTCTTGGGAGATATCAGAAAGGTGAAGGAGTTGGCTCTGCACCCCATGCCCACTGCTGGGGGATGAGGCCAGGGAGAGCAGGCTGGCTGGGACCTGAGGCCCCTGGCTGGCCAGGGTACAATTGCAATAAGCCCCAATTATACTGCTGGAGCTGAGCTCTGAAGAGGGCCAGGTCTCCTCTGAGATGGGCGCTCCTGGGGTAAGTCACCCTGGGCTGCGTCCACCTCCTACTTACCTGCCCATGCTGTGTCTTAGGTTGAGAACACAGACAAGGGCGGGGGATGCCAGCGTCCCACAGGCCTTCCTAAATGGTGACAGGAAGTAAGGGCTGCTGACAGATCTGTGTCCCCTGACCATCCCAGAAACCTCACAACAAACAGGTCACAAATGAGCAGCATCCTTGGGAAGCCACCCATGCTGCCCTACTCTTCTCCCTACTTCCCTTCTTTGCAGTGCACTTCCTGTTTCAAATCCGCCCTTCTTGAACAGCCACCTTTCTCTCATTTTTCTTATCTTGGTACTGGGGATTGAATTCATGGGCATTTTGCCACTGAGCTACATCTCCATTCATTTTTTTTTTTTTTTTGCCATGTTCTTGAAGTCTGAGGCTGGCCTTGAACCTGTGATCCTCTAGCCTTAGCCTCCAGAGACCCTGGGATTACAGTGCTGTACCAACCACCATGCCAGGACCACGTTTCTTTACTGTTGTTAAGTGTTTAGGTTTTAATGTACCGTGATTCCATCTTGAAAAGCAGGGATAAGTTAGACTGCTGTTCCCGCCTTCCCCCATACCAGTTTGCCCACCTAGGTAATACAACCCTTGGGGAAACCCAGAGACTACATTTCCCAGCCCCACTTGTGCTGGCTGTGGCCACGTGACTAAGTTCTGGCCAATGGGAAGTAAGGGCATCTCTGAAGGGAAGGCAACACGGCCTTCCACCTCCATCCTTTCTCCTTCCCAGTAGCCCTGTGGACTGTGTTGTCACCAGCGTGGTCCCAGAAGCAGAAGGCAAGTGTTGAGGGTGGCGCAGCAACAGGATGGAAAGAGCCTGGGTCCCTGCTGACCTGCGAGCAGCCCTGGTCACTCTGATGTGAGGGCACATGTCATTTTGGGTTTCTGTTGCTCAGACCTAATCCTGACTAATGTCAGAGCTGCCCCTCATTTCAAGTTAAATTGTAATTGATGGTGAGCTCTTACTCTGTCCCAGGCTGTGTGTTAAGAGATTTTGGTTTATGAACTCAACTGGAAGAATGACTTTATGAAGAAGGACTATTTTCATCTCCATTTATGGATGAGGAAACCGAGGCCCAGTGGTGCCCCGTAGCTTGCTCAAGGTCACACAGCTCGTGGTACTTTGCAGAGTCCACTTGAGACTTCTTGTCTCTGGTCCCAAGTCCGGCTGCTCTCTGCCTGACGGGTCAGTGAAGAGACCAGGTGTTGAGGCTCGGAAAGAGATTTCGTTCAAAAGGCTGTCTAGTGGAGAACACGTGACCCTTGTTATGAGACAGGGAAAGTCAGGCAGCCAGAGTAGTCAGAGTGCTCGAGTCCATCAGGGGAAAACCGGTTCTCCTTCTTTGAAGATCAATTTGACATCCCCAACGCTAGTGAGGAGGGTCTGGCAAGGTGGTCCAGATGCAGATGCGCCCTTCTGCTAGGGAAGGTGCCATATATATATATTTTAGTAGTAATAATTTACTTTAGAGAATAGTTGACAACAGGATTCCCTAGGTGATAAAGGAAAAAATTTCCTTTTTTTGGGGAGAGGGGAGGGGTGACTCTTGTTCGAGGCACATCGTTTGAAACTTATCATATTATTTTGTTTATTCTTGACAACTGCCTCATAAATTAAATATCCTTATCTCAATTGTGAAGATGAGGAAGGAAGCTCCAAGAGTTAAGTAACTTGTTCATTGTAACAGACTGTAAGTGACCAAGCATGAATTGAAGCCGGAGTTTCTGAGTCCAACCCTGTAACCTCTATTTACATGTATCATCTCACCTCACTTAAAGCTACATTTAAAATGGAACCTAACTTGCACATAAGTGGGCTTTTCCAGAAAAACAAAACCCATTCACATGTTGTAAACCTCTCTTTAAAACTTCGTGTATCAAAATGTAGTAAAGGATAATTTAACTTGTATTTCATGTCAACCTTTTGGTCTGATATTCGCCTACTGTGGCCTACTGTGCTAAAAATACCTTTTCATAATTTCGATTTTTCTGCCTTGTAAAGGATTGGCCACCTTCAGAATTGCAATGTAAGTACCGAAGTCTTTGAATGAGAATAATGAAATGTGACGAATCTTCCCAGACGTCGTTCACAATTCACACTTTAGACAGGCAAAGACTTTACGTATTCTAGGGATTCTAAACCTCTAAGAGAACCTCTAGACCTTTTCCCCTGAAAAAATTAGTATCTATACTTAAATTATTTTCCAGACGTTTGAAAGTTTATTGATGATACACTGGTGTCCCTAGACTCCAAATTAAGAGTTTCTGATTTATCTCTACTGTTTTCTATTTTTGCTAGCAATATTACTTTGGAGAAGTTATATAACCTTAAAATAATCAATTTCTTCAATTGCATATAAGAATTATAATATTTGTAGGATTATGATGAAGACTGAGATAACTCACACCAAGTGCTGAGCATGTACCTGTCACATAATAAGTCTTCGATAATATTACTCTGATCATTTGAGTTGGTTTATTTGTTTCCTAACTTTTTAATGCTACATCCAAAGGCTCCATTCCAATTAAAGACTTATTGACCATAGCTTATGTCCAGGCACTGTGCTAGGATTTGTCAGGGTTGTTAAAGTCTTGTGAAACCACAGATGATTCAATTTTGCCAAGGAAGTTGTAACTTAAGAATATATTAGGAATTAGTAATTTATAACAATTATAATTAGCCTTCTATTAGTGAAATCTAACTTATTTTTAGAAATTAAAAATTTACAAAATATGCCCTATGTTCTTGGGATTCATAATAATGATATTAGTGACTAATGTTGATATACCCTATGAAATTTTGATCAGGAAGCAATATGACATAACGACACTCAGATTTTTCTGAGCTACTGTTGCTTTGTAAGTGTGTATTAGTGATTTCCAGAGGGATATTTAAAAAAAGCACACACACATACACAGCAAAAGAGAGTAATATTGAAAGGGATTTATTACAAGGAATTAGCTTTTGCAACTACAGAGGCTATTCCCCAATATCTGCAGGATGAGTCAGCCAGCTGGAGCTCTGGAGGACCTGGGGGTGTAGCTCTGGTCCAAGTGTAAAGGTCCAAGAAACAGAGAAGTCAATGATGTAGTTTCAGTCTGAAGACTGGCAGGCTTGAGACACAGGGAGAGCCTTTGTTTCAGTAGAAGTTCAAAGACATGAAAAAGTTGATGTTCTATTTCAAAAACAGTCAAGTGGAAGGAATTCTCTATGATTAGGGGGAGTTTGAGCTTTCTTGTTCTTCTAAAGCCTCTGATGATTAGATAAGACCCATCCATACCAGAGAGGGCAATCTGCTCTACTCAGTCCACCAACTCAAATGTTAATCTCCTCTAAGAACATGCTGTTAAGCACCCAGGACAGGGTTTGACCAAATATCTGGGTACCCTGTAGCCTAGCCAAGTTGATGCACCAAGTCAACCATCATAGAACGAGCACTGTTAAAGACATTTCATGGGAAGCAACAGGGTGTTCATGGCTTTTTGGAATAGGGATCAGTTAGTAGACTCAAACAAGTGTGGATTCTTCTATATCCTTACTTCATTATAGGGCATAGAGCTCAGATTAAATGCAGAGAGCTATAGACTCATCAAGTACAGTTAACATTTCTCTCAGCAATGTTTTGTATTTTTCAGAGTTGAGGTCTTTGTAAATCTTATTCATTTTATCTCAATGTATTTTATGTTATTCATTGCTATTTTAAATGGAGCTTAAATTTTTCCCCCATGGTTTGCTGTTAGTATATTAAAAATAACTGATTCTTACACATGAACCTTTTATTCTGAGATTTTATTAAAAATATTTTATTAGTTCTAATAACTTTTGTTGTTGCTAATTCTTTAGAATTTTCTATATAAACAATCTGTTATCTACAAATAGAGACAATTTAACTTTTTCTTTTCTAATCTGTATGTCTTTTATTTCTTTTTTCTTGCCTTATTGCAAATTATGGCACCTTGAGTTAGTTAGATATTCTAAGAAGTAAAAATGCCAAGGTGGAATTAAACATAGGGATTTTATTAGAGGAAGTGCCTGGAGAAGAGAGCAAGCTGACAGAGCCATTAAACATCAATGTGAGGAGATGGAGGAGAGAGGCAAAGTTCGGGTAGAAGCATCTTGCATTCTGGAAGTCAGCCATCAGAGGAGTCCTGGGACTCTGGTCAGTTTCAGAGCTCAGTGTCTGGGGCCCTTTTATCTCATTAGGGGCAGGTGTGCAAAGTATATTCTCATGATCACCACAGACCTCCAGTACAGTGTTTAATAGAAGTTGTAAGAGTGGACATTTTTATCTTTTTTTCTGATCTTATGGGGCAAGTGTTCAGTATATCACCATTATTATGTATGGTGTAAGCTATAGGTTTTCTGTAGATCCACTTATCAGTTTGAAGATGTTACCTTGTATTCCTAGATTACTGAGAATTTTTCCTAAATTCATGAATGTTAATTTTTGTCAAATAATTTTTCTGTAACTATGAAATGATCATGTTTTTAAAATTTTTTATTCTGTTGATTTTGAGAGTTAAACCAACTTCATAATCCTGGAGTAAATCCCATTAACCCAAGATCTATAATCTTGCTTATATATTGTGAGCTGATTTAATAATGCTTTACTAAGAATTTTGTTCATAAGGTGTATGAGTCCATAGTTTTTTTATAATGTCTCTGACAGGCTTTGGTATTCAGGTTATGTTAGCTGTATATAATTAATTGATGAATATGCTTTCTTTTTTATTTTTATGAGTTTGTATAAGATGGGAATTCTTTCTTAAATGTTTAATATATTAATTAAATGTTTAATATGTTCCCTAAATTTTTGATATGTTTCCCTAAATTTTCTTTTTTTAAAAGAAAGAAGGAGGAGGGAAAGATAATCAATTTTAATTACTTTTTCAGCTGGTCTTTGTTTCTCTGACACTTAGTTGTATATGTGCTGGAGTTCAAACCCAGGCACTCCCACATGTCAGGCAAGTGCTCAAAACTACTGAGCCATCACCACTCCAGTCCCTGATATGGAATTCTTTCTTGCTTAAATGTTTAATTCATTAGAGAAACCATGTGTGGGAAATTTTAGAGTGTGAACTCAATTACTTTGATAGCTATAGTAGATATAGGGCTATTTAGATTTTACATTTCGTCTGTGTCAGTTTGCGTAAATTATATTGTTCTAGGACTCTGTCAATTTCATCTATGTTATCAAATTTATTGTAATGAAGCTGTATAATATAATATTTCCTTTTGGTAATTATAGGGTCTAATGTCCAATACTGAAAATTATCTTTTCTCGCTCCTTTTTTTCTTCATCCGTTTTACTAAAGCTTTATCAATTTGATTAACCTTTCAAAAGAATCAACTTTCAGTTTTGTCAAATTTTTCTACTTTTTATTTATTTTTCATTTCACTGAATTCTGCTCTGATTTTTATTATTATTTTTTTTTTCTCTGCTCACTTTGAGTTTATCTTGCTTCTCTTTTCCTGGCTTTTTATGAACACCTGTTACTTGACAACTAACTTTAAGCCTTTCTTTTTTTCTAATGTAAGCCTTTAAAGTTACAAGAGTTCCTCTAATCATTGCTTTAGGTATGGCCTATAAATTTGATGTACTCTCATTAATATTCAGGTTGCAATATTCTCTAATTTATCTACAATTCCTTCTTTGATTCAAGCAATACTTAAGAATGTTTAATTTCCAAATATTCAAGGTATTTCTGGATATCTTATCACTTTTGATTTATAATTTAATTCACTGGTGGACTTTGAGTTTTGATCTTCCCCAGCGTGTCGAGGCAGGCGTGGCTGGCATGCGCAGCAGCTGGGTGACTGTTCCCTGGGCACTTGCTAGGAGTGGCTGCTCTGCAGTGGTTGGGGTGGCGATTTATAGATGCCCACCAAGACAAGTTTCGATTATGTCATTCAAAGCCTAATGATTTTTTCATGAGCTACAAATTCTTTTATTTTCTTTCTTTCTTTTTTTTATTATTTCTATCAGTTCTGGAGAGGAAGGTTTTAAGATCTGCAACCATGAGTGGGGATCTCCCTGCTTCTCCCTTCATTTCTGTCAGGTTTTGCTATGTGCTGTTTGAAATGCTGTATATCGCTATCTTCCTGATGTTTTGACTCTTTTGTACTTACATGTCCCTCTCTCTTTAGTGATACTCCTCCCCTTGAATCCCATTTGTTCCAAAATTAATGTCACCACCCCGATTTTCTTTATCTTCTTTGCTTTGACCCTATTGGTGTGTCTCTGTCTAAAGACCCACTCCAGGAAGCAGTGAATGATCAGGTCTTGCTTGACTGATAGTGCTGTCTCTTCATTGTCCCATCTGGTCTTCTCTCCTGTTTTTCCTTCCTTATCATCATCATCTTCTTCTTCTTCTTCTTCTTCTTCTTCTTCTTCTTCTTCTTCTTCTTCTTCTTCTTCTTCTTCTTCTTCTTCTTCTTTTTAGAAAAAGGGGACAGTGAGAGAGAGAGAAAGAGAGAAGCAATTTTATTTAGTTTTTCATGTGTCTTTCGTTGCTCCGAGACTTCCTTGTGTACTGGGTGCTGGGGTTTGAACTCAATTCCTTACGCATGCAGGGCAAGTGCCGTAACCGCTGAGCCACTGCTCCAGCCCTTCCTTATCTTCTTTTGATTGAAATATTTTTTGAACTGGAAATATATAAAATAATATCGAATATTTTGCCTGTTTTCATTTTGTAGTAGTTACCCTAGCGTTACATTTCTTTACTTCTGCTGAGAGGTAATATGGTACAGTTTCACCCTTACAGCACGAGGCAATGAGCCTTTTTCTTCTGCCCTCCTAGGCGCTCCCCCTGGGGCCCTGGGAGTTAAACTGATAAAAATCAGATGAGCAAGGGAAGCACAGACTGTTAATTCGGGAAGGGGAGGAAGCCAGGGGCAAGCTGCTCACAGTAGCTGCCAGCCCCTGGGGCTTGAGTGGTTAAGCCCCTGGGGCTTAACAAACAACACAAACAACAATAATTGTTTTGTTTGAGAGAGAGAGAGAGAGAAAGAGAGAGAGAGAGAGAAAGAGAACATCTGGTTTTTATTTTTCTGACATTTAGTTGTGTACATGGTGCTGGGGTTTGAACCTGGGTCCTTGCACATGCCAGGCAAGTGCTCTACCACTGAGCCACTGCTCCATCCCAACAAACAACAATAATTTTTTTTTAAAAAAGAAAGAGGGACAGTGACAAAGACAGAGCAATAGAAGCAATTTTTATTTAGTTTTTCACATGACTTCCATTGCTGTGACACTTTGTTGTGTACATGGTGCTGGGGTTTGAACCCGTGTACTCGTGCATGCCAGGCAAGCGTCATAACCGCAGAGCCACTGCTCCAGCACCAATGATACATTTTTTATAGAAGTACAAGACAAGGAAAAGGGGTTTAGCTTTTTGAGGCTGCAAGCTGGCAGAACCTAACAGTAGATGAAGGTACCTTAGTAAGGCTGTTGTTGGCAGATCCATCTGGGTGCCAACTTTTTGTCTTCTTCATGGTCATAAAATCTGCCCCTAAACCTGGTAGAGGGAATATGTGGTGGCTTTCAGACCCCAGAGGTTTCGTCTTTTTGTCAGATAGGGGAACCCTGGGAAAGCTTCTGTCTGCCTCTGTTGATTTTCATTTGACTCCAGCTTAAAATAAAATAATCCTTATGCCAAAGTGGTGAGTTCTGGGGTAGCCCGTTCGGGTCTCCTGCTCCACAGACACATACACACACATGCTATTATTATTGCTGTGTGTATTACACCTACCTCAAGCCAGTAAGGCTAATAGCATCTGCTCAGAGGGGCATGAGGTTTGGGGAAGTTCTCTCAAAAACAATAAGAGGGGGCTGGAGTGGTGGCTCCGCAGATACGGCGTTTGCCCTACATGTGCAAGTACGCGTGTTCAAACCCCAGTACCACCTACGCAACGAAGTTTCCAAGGAATGAAAGTCACACGAAAAACTAAATAAAAATTGTTTCTCTCTCTCTCTCACTGTCCCTCTCAAAAAAAAAAAAAAAAAAAAAAAGGACAAGAGACTGCAGACTCCCCACCTAGCCTGCCGGGCTGCCTCCCTGCCCAGCAGAGCTGCTCTCTAACTTCTGCTTGTTCTGCTGACTCTCCAGCGCCTTTAAATAGTGTTTTTAAAAGTTGGCCTTGTTATCTTGGGGCTTAGGTTCACTAGCTACTCAGTCATTACCAGAACTAAATCTCCTAATTTTCAGAGAATTTTGCAAGAAGTCAAAGTCCTCCAGTGAAATGTTAGTAAACACTCACTCCCTTGGGAAAAGGCTCGAGTTAGAGGGAGGCTTTGTCTCAAGGACCTTAACACGACAAGCAGATGTCCTAATAGTCGAGAGCAGTGGTCATCCAGCATGGATCCCCACCAGGCCACTGAGAAGGGCCTGGCACAGGGCAGCCTGCTCTCTGTCCCCCGTGGCTTCTTGGCCCACAGTCTGGGTGCATACAGGATCTGAACCACGTGCATTGCCACTGTTGAGTGCATCTGACCTTGAAAAACACAAGAAGTACAAGTTGAAGCACGTATGTCCCTAGCAGAGAGTGTTTCAATCCTCCTCCAGCATTTTCTCGTCTTCACTAAGTCCTAGAGTTAAATACTCTATATGGCTGTATATAGACACACAGAGTGGACATGTCCAGACAATTGGGTTAGGTCACACCTCCAGAAGGAGGCGAGCAGCCCTTTTGGAAACATTCTGCCTTAAAAAAGGAGTGTTACGAACTTTGGGGGACTAGTGGCATATCATACATTAACATTACCGCCAATGACAGATTCCTGTATTTTTTTTTTTTTTAAAGAGAGAGGGGACAGTGTGAGAGAGAGAAAGAGAAAATTAATTTTTTTGTTAAGCGTTTCATGTAACTTTCATTGCCCTGACAACTCATTGTGTACATGGTGCTGGGGTTTGAACCCGTGTCCTTACACATGCCAGGCAAGCGCCGTAACTGCTGAGCCCCCACTCCAGCCCCATGATTCCTGTATTCTTGAAGACAGGAGCTGACAGTCATGCTTCTTCTCAATGGCATGGTCCTGAGAGGGCACTACACAATATTCTGGGCCCCTAGGGTTGCCAGATTTAGCAAAAAGGAAAGAAAAAAACAAATAAGAACAGGATGTTCAGTTAAAGGTAAATTTCAAATAAATGATGAATAATTTTTCAGAACCCATATGTTTCATGTAATTGTTGCAAGAGAAGCAAAACACACTTCCCCTAAAAACAATTTTTGTCACTTGTGAAATTCAAAGCTTTCTGTGTGTGTGTGCTAATTATCCATTCATTAATTGCTACGACATCCTGTTGAGCTTGGTAAATATTTCCACTGCCTCATTCTCAATGGAGTAAACAGGGACAGGGCAGGAGGCTGACTCACCAGGCAGCCCAGAGAGCCAGGCAGGGAGCACCCGGCTGGGCCTCAGTGTCCTGCCACCCCTGGTCTGCAGTCTGCCTGGCCTCAGGCCAGCCCTAGGAACATGAAAGCCCAAATAAAAAGTGGAAAGGAAGAGTAAAGAAGATGCTCTCCATGCACGGGAGCTTCACATTCTGAATAGCCCTACAGGTGGTGTATGGCACAGACTAGAAGGGTGCCGCCCAAGACAGCTCTTCCCCTAGCCGAGGGGCTGCTTCCTTACTCTTTGTTTCTCCCCAAGCAAAGGCAAAGTTTCTAATCAATGCTTAGGGGGAGGCGGGTAAGAACAGCAAACCTGCTTCCCCTCTGTGTAGTGGTAGAATGAGTGGAATATTATTCCAGGGACTCCCTGTGTTTGACCACATTGCTTTCACAAGCAGTCTCCAGGTTGATGGGCACCCCAATGGGCTCATGGGGCTCCTGAGACCACACTGGGGCCAGGCAGCGGGAGTGGTCGAGCCCAGACCCTACAGAGTGTATGTGTTGTTCTCCGCGCCCTCCTCCACCGGAACTCCCAACCGAGAACACCCAGGTCTGATTAAGGTATCTGTCTTTAAAAGTGCCATCTACATAATTTCTTGTCTTTTCTATGAATTTTAAAGCCAAAACCGGCAGCGGCTGGGCCGGATGCCAGTGGAGGCTTGCTGGCTCCTTGGTTGGTGGTAGCATCTCCAAAGCTGTCACCTGCAGATCTCCCACCAGTGCTGAGGACCCTTGGGAGTCCTCCCTACCCTGCTGGGGGAGACGAGGAAACTGAGGTACAGACAGCATAAGGTTACCCAGGGCCTGGAATGGGACCAGAATTCATCTTTTGGTTCTCTCCATTGTCCTTGAAGGACTGAGGAGGTTACAGTAATTGTCCCTGTTAGAGTTAGATATTTCTCATGGTACTGAGGATTGAACCCCAGGGGTACTCTGCCACTGAGCCACATCCCCAACCAATCCTGCCTCTTAAATTTTATTTTGAGACAGTCTAGCTTACTTGCCAAGGCTGGCTTTAAACTTGTGACTTCCTGCCTCAACTTCCTGAATTGCTGGGGTTACAGGTGTGCACCTCCACACCGGGCTATGGTTTAGATCTTGAATGTGCCCCAAAGGCTCATATGTTAAAGGATATACCCCAGAGCGGTGCTATTGGGAGATGGTAGACCTCATGAGAGGTCTTAAGGTCACTAAGGCCATGCCCTTGAAAGGCCTACAGGACCCTATCTCTCCTTCTCTCTTTTATCTGTTATAAATGAAATCAAACACATAGTTGGGTGTGGGTGAGCAAAGCAGAACATTTACTTTGGCTGAAGGCAAAAAGAATGGGCACCCAGCAAGGAGATCAGGTTCTTAATTCCACCCTGACACGATTCCACCCTTTGCTCTAGTTGGAGGAGATCAGATGTACAAGCTCCACAGTTGAGTAGGGTAAGGTGGAGGTGGGTGCAAAGAGGAAGTAGGTGGCGACCGGGAGAGAGTGGGGGTGGGGTCGCTGCATGCGTGGTGAGGGGCGCAGTGAGTCAGCAAAGTTCACCGGAAGAGCACGGGTGTGTACCGGAAGGGGTCCTTGGAAGAGGTAGGCATACGTGGGGAAGGGAGTTACTATCTTCAAGGGAGAGGGTAAGATGAAGGTAGTGTGTTATACATCACAGTCTTTCAAGTTTGACAGAAAAGAGACACATCTTCCATATCCCACCCATGAACACTTTGTCTTGGCACATGCTTCTGCCATGATGGGCTGCCTCACCACACAGCCAAAAGTGACACACCCAACTGACCGTGGACTGAAACCTCTAAAACTGCGAGCCAAAATAAACCTTTCCTCTCTATCAGTTGTTTATCTCAGGCATTCGTTACAATAACAGAAAGCTGACTAACAATTTGAATAATACACATTTTTTTCGCATTTATGTTCTATCTCTCCTCTCTGACCTGGGTCGCGTGACTGACAGCCCTCTCCTGCTCATTTCACTTTCGGAGGTTCCCCTGTTTAGCAATCCTGGAATGACGTCCATCACTTGGTCCTATCACCTGCCAGCCTCACTGGCCACCCTCCCTGCAGGAGGCTGTCATCAGGCCGGACTCTGAGGTCCGTCGCCCGCAGGGTGCTCACAGTACCAATCTCACACTCATCTGCCTGGTCTTCTAGGGGATGAAAGAGAGTGGCGGACTGGGTTGAAAGCAGGTCCCCTTTCACCTCAGCTGGACCTGGATCTCCAGAACGCTTGGTGTAGGCCTGTCTGCTTTGAGTGTCCCTCACAGATACACTTGGCACTTGGCCTGGACGGGAGCCCCAGGCAGGCCCCACTGCAGCTGAGGGTGCTTGAGGGACTGCACCTTCAGTTAGTCCACAGCCGGTTCAGGTGAAAGGACTTGAGTTTAGTATAAACTTTCCCGGAGATGTGGGGAGAGGCCGAAAGTGAAATGAGGAGGCTTTCAATGCTAGAGCTTTCTGAATGGGTGTGCTAAGAAGGAGCTACAGATATGATGTTTCAATACTAATTCTGTCATCCCTAGAGGCCACCATGCAAGCCTGGACTAGCGTGGCCGGTCTCCTCCAACTGTACTTTCCCTGTGTCCCCCCCAAAACATAGGCTTGAGTCCTAATCCTCCTTGTCTGTGAATGTGAGCTGATTTGAAAATCGTGTTTTTAGAGATGCAGTTAGTTAAGAAGAGGTCATAGCCCTAACCCGGTGACTGATGTCTTCATAAGAAGAGGAAAACTGGAACAGAGAAAAAAATGCTGTGTGGAGACAAGAGGGAGACACAGGGAGAGCGCCAGGTGACAGTAGGGGCAGAGACTGGCTTCCAGAAGCAGTGCTATACACCAAAGTGCACCCAGGACGGCCAGCAAACACCAGCAGCCAGGAGAGAGGAGCGGCCAGGTTTTGGGCTCCCGGCGCCCCAACTGGGAGGGGTGAATTGTGTTGTGTTAGTCACTCTGTTTGTTGTATATTGTTGCCACTGCCTCAGGAAACCTCTCAGTGTCACACAAATAGCATCCCTTTGGCTATGGGACAACCTAGGGACATACTGGCTTGCATTAAGAAATGCAAACACATCTTGTTTCTTCAAAGGGTGCTGCTGGCCGTCCTGTCTCTGGATATGTCCCTGCTGTCTCTCCCTCATGTGGCCCTTAGTGACAGACATCTCACAGAGCCTTCTGTCCCATCCTCTCCACCTTAGTCTCTTCTTCCCCTCTTGCCTTCTGAGGGTCAGGGCCAGCTCAACGCCCCTCTGTCATATCTACAGCAGTTAAGCCAGCTCTTGGCCTTGACCCCCACATTCACAGTCTACCTGAAGTGACTTAACAGAGAAAGAAAGGCTACATTTTTTTTTTAAAAGAGAGAAGGACAGTGAGGAGAGAGAGAGAGAATCAATTCTTATTGAGTTTTTCACATGGCTTTCATTGCTCTGACACTTAACTGTGTACATGGGTGCTGGGATTTGAACCTGTGTACTTGTGCATGCCAGGCAAGCGCTGTAATTGCCGAGCCACTGCTCCAGCCCAAAAGGCTACATTTTTAAGGCAATACACGAATATTTACCTAGGCAACTGCACATTTAATTGCGCTTTAACAGTTATAGTTTATAAACTATAGAAGTGATTGAATGATTACAACATAGACTTTACAAAATACATCCATTTTATATGGGGAAACTGAGGTCAGAAGGCTTAAACCACTTGCTCAGGATGGAGCTGGGGTTTGAACCTAAAACCATAGGACTTCAAAGTGCTTTCCTTTAACTATGTTACTCTGGACTTCAGAAGATGTAGCCTTGTAAATATCTAGAAGGGCTTGGTAAATTCTCCAATTTTTCCCAAAATTGTTTTATAGAACTTTGATGTTGCAAAGTTCTAAAACACGTGAAGAAGCTCATAGTGATGATGCACACCTCAGTTGTTATCAATCATTTATTTTCTTATTTCAAAGTAAAAATGACAATTATTATTCGGTTCAGAGACTTCATGCTTAAAATACTTTGCATATCAATTATAGTGACTTACAGACAGTTCCTTGAATAATCAGCTTTTGTGTTATATTTTAAGTTTTGGTAAAGACCTTTCACTTTCTCTTTCCCCCAAATAAAAGTATAGGTGTATTCTCAATTTTTCTTTTCCTTCCTTTCTTCCTTCCTTCCTTCCTTCCTTCCTTCCTTCTTTCTTTCTTTCTTTCTTTCTTTCTTTCTAAAAAACAGAGAGGGACAGTGAGAGAGAGAAAGAGAGTATCAATTTTATTTAGTTTTTCATGTTGCTTTCGTTGCTCCAACACTTTGTTGTGTACGTGGTGCTGGGGTTCGAACCTGCATCCTCACAGATGCCAGGCAGGCACCATAACCTCTGAGCTACCACTGAGCCACTGCTCCAGCCCCTCCTTCTTTTTTTTTTGAGAAAAGGTCTTGCTACGCTGCGCAGGCTGGCTTGAACTCACAATCCTCCTGCCTTGTTCTCCTGAGTGGCTGGGATTACTGGCACAAGCCACTATGTCAGTTACAATTTTTTTTTAAACCTCGTAATAATAATTTTATTTTAAATGCAAATTTTGTGTTTTATGTAGCTTGGCCATCCCTTAAAATTCGTAGCCAAATACAATACTAAATTGTTTGTTTTTAAAAAGTCCTTTTTGTGAAATGGCTGGCCCCTTTGGCCTTGGCTTAAACTCATGGAAATTTTTAGTTTGACTTATTAAACTAAATAAAACTTGGGTGAGGGGAATTCCTGTTTTACCCAAGCAGTGAACTCAAAGCTCATGTTATTAAAATGCTCTCAGTGTTCTCAGTGGCGACAGTGAATCTTCTGTGTCTACCCTGCTTGTGTAAACTTTATCTCCAGACCAGCCTCGACGTTCCCAGACACGAACCACACTGAGCTGGGGCCTGAGCCTTCTCCACACTCATGTCCCGCCTCAAGGGATAAACACGATCCAAGGGTTTGGACAAATTCTCTCCCATTCGCACGCAAGATTCTGCAGAAACATGAAAAAACCTTTATCTCTAGGCAGGACCAGCTATCTCATATGTGGGTCCAGTGCAGAATGGAAATGCAGGGCCACCTCATGTTCAAGACCATTAGGCATTTCAAGATGGGGACAACAGAGCATTAAGCTGAGTGTGGGGCCCAACTGTGCAAGTTCAGATGGCACACCGTGAAGTTGGCCTGCCTGGGGGTTATCTGTGCTGCTTCCAGACCCTGGTGTCTGAATGCCAGTGGCTACCCCTGCGTGCAATCCACCACTCAGTTCTGTGCAGCCAGTGGCCTACACCTCTCCCCTCGCAGACACTGTTGCTCCCTCTCCTCCCGGGGGTGTCCAGATACTCTCTCTGCATCCATGTGCTGCTCAGCCCGCCCAGCTCACAACAGGTCCTGTGCCACCACTGTGGGAGAGACTTGGAGGCTGCTCATTGCTCCTGGGCAGAAGACCGAAAGCCTGACCTTGAACCTCAAGACCTGGCCTTCCTTCCTTGGCATCCTCAGTTCATGCCACACCCTCTATGACCCTTGGTGTGCCTGTCCCACCCTTTGGAGCC
>PVKS010006725.1:58902-76841 GCA_004027875.1 Aplodontia rufa
CCCCCGCCGCCTCCTTGTAGAACTAGGCAAGTGTTTGCTGATGGGTGGGTGGAGGGATGATTTCAAGGCTCTCTCTCCTGATTTCAGTGTCACAGAGGGAGAGAGCTGCTGTCATTCAGCAACGAGGCAAGTGGGCTTGCTGCTGCTGCTGCTGCTACGTGAAAGGCCCATAGAACATTCTGGCAGCTGTGGCTCTGTGGAGTTGCAGTGTGACTCATCTGACCCCACGGCTCGTGTGGGTAGTAGGTATGTTTTAAAAGGTACCTTCTGGGAGTATGGGTGATTTTAAAAATTCCTTCTTTATGTTTCTAGTTGGTGAATATGCACACATCATTTTGATCGAGAAGAACCCCTTCCCAGCAAAGTTTATTTTAAACAAAGTACTAGACAAGAGGAATTGGCTGTTAGGGTTCATTTTCTTTGCAAATATATTTCCTCTGGCTGGAAAGGGGAAACAACTTTCCTCCCCTGCTCCACACACCATTACGAGAGAGGGTGTGAAGAGGAAGTTAAGAATGTTGTAAACGGTGCCAATAAATCTTCCTTTACAAAGGTCTATAAAAGTAAGAAAGCAAACACGGCCATCAACCTAACAGTGAGTTCTGCTGATCACCAGGGATGGGGTTCGCTGCCTTTGAGGTCCTGAGCTGTGAGGAGGGCATTGCCTGCCGTTCCAAAGCCACAGATGTGCAAAGCAATGCTTTCGAACCTCACTGGGTTATCTGTCCTCAAACACTGTTCTCAGCCCTCTTTTTTTTTTTTTAATCTTCATGTAGGTAAGAAAAGAGACAAATTAAGAAAAGAAAGGTCTATGGAGTACATTAGGCAGAGATTAGAGGCTGATGGGTCAGGTGACATGAGACTGGCCAGACCTGACGGTGTGACCAGCTGTCCTGGCCTTGGGGCTTTTTAAAGCTGCAAGCCAGGATGGGTTGATCACTGTCACTCTGATGGCCATAGCATTCCACTGAGGACCTCACAGCATCACGATTTTCCAGAGCAGTTTTGAGGATCAACTGTGGCCAGAAACTGGGACCTAGACTACATTGTTATCTTTAGCATGTCACTGTTTTTTTATTTTCTAGAATACCCCCCCACCTTAACTTTTGCTTTAAAATGATTTGTGATTAAAGAGAAAACAAGATCCTGGCATGAAGTGAGATTTGATATATCTGAACTCCTCAAACTGTTCTTTTTAACTTGCATGGAATGCAAATTTCAGTTCCTAAAAAACCCAAATAAGGTTATAAATATGAAGAGAAGAAGGTTGGATTTCTCTCTTTTTCGTAAATGATGACCCTGTAGGAAAATTGCTGATTGAGGAAAAACACATTGTTGGTTTCCGCTCACCCCAGGACACACTATGGGCTGCTGGAAGGTTGTCATAAAATAACTAGCACCACTCTCTACACATCACCTCTAAAGCTTCTATCTTGCCCGGAGTGGTGCCGTCCCCATCCTGGTTTTACGGATGGCCCTTCAGAGGCCACTTTTTCTGTGAGGGAGATTCTGCGAGTGCACTCTGCATTTGGGGTAGGATTCTTTGTAGATTATGCAACTTCACCTTCATTAGGAAGAGGAAATAAGAGCAGTGGTAATGGTGAATATTATTCCCTGTTTATTATTATCATTAGTGAATAATAATAGTCATATTAACCATAGAAGGGCCTTTATTTACTACTTGACACATGTCAGATGCACGTACCTATATCATTTCTAATTTTTAAAACAATGCAGTGAGGGGCTAGAGCAGTGGTTCAGCAGTTGGAGTGCTTGCCTGGACTGCATGCGCGAGGACCTGGGTTCAAACCCCAGAACCATGTACACAATAAAGCATCAGAAAAACACAAATCAGTTGCAAAAAATAAATAAAATTGATTCTCTCTGTCTAGCTCTCTTAAAAAACCAAAAAAAAAAAAATAAAGAAAAGAAAAAGAAAAAAGAACCAAGTATGGCCTTTGAAGGTAAATGGATGGCAATGGAAGAAATTATGCTAAGCAAAGATAGACAAGCCCAGAGACTCAAGGGTCAAATGTTTTCCCTCATTTGTGAAGGTTGAAGCTAAACCCAGGCTTGGGTGAAAAGTCAAGCTCATGTACTAGACTCACTGAAATTGAAGCAACACACAGTCTAGGGGAACCACAGATATGTAGGGGTTAGTGGGGAAGAGAGGGGGAGGGGAGAGTGAGGGAGGATAGGGAGAGATCTAGGGAGGGAATCAACATCTCTACTCCCTCAAGAAGACAAATAATACTTATGCAATTGTTTAATTCTGGAAAATGCACAATCATATATATATATATATGTATGTGACGTATAGACATATCTCTATGGAGTCAAGAGATTAGGTGTGAGGGATGTGGGGGTGTTTCTGGATTAGGATCGGGGCATATCATATTGTTACTACATATGCATTTATGATTTGACAACAATACAACTCAATAAACAACAACAACAACAAGAAGCAACTATCAGCAAGGAATCTGAGGGCACCCAGGGGTGGCTGAGTGTGACTTTACCCCAAGGCTTGCACCAGAGTTCAAGCTTTTTGGATCATCATTTTGAGATTAATTTCTCTCATTTTACAGTTGAGGAAACAGATTTGCTGAACCTGAAGGATTTGCTAAGTTCTGATTATTGGACTCAACAGGGCCGGATCTCACAGCCATCTGAAGCCCTTCACAGAGAACTCGAAACGAAGCCAGTGCCTGACAGAAGCAAGGCCTAGATGTCAACCAGACTGGAGCCCGGCCCAGGGAAGGATGTGATTCCAAGACACAAACTCATACTAGCTGGAATGTCCTGGTCATATGAGGCAGAATCATCCAGAGTTAAACCAACGGGGAGAACTGCTCCGGTGCGTCAGGCGGAGACAGGACTGAACTGAGGCCAGGCTTCCGAAAGGGCAGGATGATGGCCAGGAGTCACCCAGGTTCTGTCTGGTCTCTGGAAACCAGCTTCCACGGTCCTCAGCAGCAGGAGTGCAGAAGGGATATAGTCACGGGTATCACCCATTAATACACTGTAAGTCCAGTCATAGGAAAGATTTCTTTGCTCCATTTCATCTTCCAGAAAATTCAGTGAATGGCTAAGCCCACGTGGGTGGACACACTGGGGTCACACTGCTACAGACAGGAGACAGGTGACATTGTGCCAAAGAGACCAGTCCAGCCCCTTGGAATCATTTGGAGCTGGAGTGTCATTGGAGTAGGTGTCCCCTGTGTGCCCAGGCGTCAGATTCAAAACAAGTTAGAAGGATTATAGTAACACCCAGGTGGGATCCATGTTCCAGTTAAGCAGTACCTTAACTTATTAACTGAATTAGTGGTGAGATACTTAGCTATTTCATTTAAATTTTCTGGAAAATATGTATGTGCTATAAATATTGTCTTGATGATTGCAATTAGCTGTTAAAAATCTTTTTTTTAAAAAAATAATTTTTGTAAGGATAATTTAATGGGGGCAATGTGTTCCTAATCAACTGTGCTCATGGGCCCGAGACCATTTATAAGGTTTTTGGAGCAATGAAGTCTGCAGCGACAAGCTTTCCTGGCCAGCATCTTACTCATTTCTGAATAAAAATTACAGTCTTTTTGTAAGAGCGTCAGGGTGGAACATTAGCAGATGTGGAATTTTTGGCTCTGATATAGCATGCTACCCAATCTATGCCAGGTTCCTTCTCTCTGGAAAATTATTCAACTACATTTAAATGGTAAATAATAAACGTAAAAATGAATGTCCAAGGCTTCCGCAGTTGGGGCTGTGAGCCTTTGATCATTTTTCAGTATGCTGGGGCTGGGAACATCAGTGTGTACACACTTGCCCACTGGGCTTCAGATCCGATTCTCTATGGGAGAGAGAGGTGGCGGTTGCTGTCTCTGAGGGCAAGGTCCACGGTTGAGCCAGGAGCAGCCTCCTTCAGATCCTAGCAGGCTTGGCAACTGCTGGCTTCTTCCTGGTTCTTTGTAGATCATCTGCGTCAGATTTACATTCGGTCTTTGTTACTACTCTAGGCGGGGGGAATTATTTCCACCCAAGTTCTCAGAGCATTGGCATCTTTAGTTATATTTTGCATGACCTAGTAGGCGCTGCCAGCGTGTTTTAGCCTTTAGTGTTGCAAGGTAGTGACTGTACATTTTTGACACCTGGTTATTTAATCCATTACAGTACAGATAAAGAGTCTTAGTGTCATTTGGCTTCCACGAAGAAGCGTCAGGGCCACCTCTCCGTAGCAACATTCCTGACCAGGACTTGCTTCAGAGGTGATCATGCCTGCGAGTGATGGCTCCACCAACGTCAACACTCGATTCATTGTCAGCTCAAGGGAAAAACAAACCGTACGGGAAGTACCATGTGGCACTACATCTGGTTTTTTTTTTTCCTGCCTTCTACTGGGTAATCCTGACCTTGTTATCACACATTCGAGGTGGAAATGTGACGTACTGAAACTGATTTACAAAAGCCACATACAGAAACCAGAGAAATGTTTTTAGCCCCAGTGTGGTTACCACCTACTTCCTCTACATATTTATAACTGAGGCTTTGGACACGGCTGGGGCAGAGCCAGCTTATGGCAGGGTGGGAGGAAGTCTGTTTTCTAGTTACTGCTTCTGCAATTTCTACTCACACCCCTCTTAGTTTAACCAAGAAGGTTGTGTTTTCCTGTGTCCATAGGCCATTCCAGTGAGTGAGCCTCTGAGCCAGGGTGGTGGAATGAATGCGGGCATTCAGAGGGGCACAGACAGGCGGAAAGGCCACAGCGGGCTATTTTAGATGCAGAATATCAGCCCTAAAGCTGACTTCATTCAATGTATATAAAAAGCAAGTATAGATTTGCATCATATGTGTGTGGAGTTTTACAGTGTTTCCCTTTTCAGAAAGGGACCAGATGAGATTAATAGACCGTGACAACTGCTTAGCTGTCTTCCACTGCCTTAGAAATCCTGCCTGCTGAGTTTCCGGCGCACATCAGAAATACAGTATTTGGAAAACAAGAAGCAGCGAGGCTGGGCGTTGATGTACACACTAGAAATGTAAGGGGGCTGATTCCACTTTTGCCAGCAATCCCTTGGAATCTCTTGCCCATGGTTTTTAATCCACAAAGTTTTCCTGGCTAAAATTTTGCACAACCTCATCTAAGTGTTTTGAGGAAATTGTGATTATTAGAAATCACGAAGCCCGTGGGAAATGCAAGCCGTTATGTGGCATGGGGGTGCTGGGCTGCTGGAGGTGCATGGAGAGGGGGTGACTGATGCAGAAGGAGGGAGTCACCTGGGAGGATGCACACCTGGAGCTGCCAGGTAGGAAGTGAGTCACTAGACCCAGGACTTCCTGCTGACCTGTTTCTGGGTCTCCCCTGAGCCCCAGGGCCACTGGTATGTCCTGGATGGTTCTGAATGGACTGTCCCCTTGTAGCTTCACGCTAGCAGTTATGCACTAAATAGAAGAAGGAGCAGGCCCTTTTCCATAGTGACCAGGGTCTGCCTTCAGGTGTCCAAACTCCATGGGGAAGACCTAGAGATCGGTGTGGGAAACTCCTTCTTTCTGGGGCCGACACAGCCTTCTCAGGCCCTGACTGAGCACCCAAGAGGGCAGAGGTGGACTGTGCTTCAGAAGGGTGACAGATTGTCACCAATGTCACCATGCCGACATCAGCCCCATTTGGAAAGGATTTTCCATTAGTTTTCAAGTATTAAGGAAAAAAAAAAAGCTTCAGTGTTTTACATTGAAGTGTGTAATTCCTGTGTAGGGCAGGAGGTGGGAAAGTTCCTCTTGGCCTGAGGATTGTTGAGATGAAGGCACTTCAGGAGCAGGTGGGGACAGCTCTTTGCTCTCCTCTGCTTGTCTAAGTCGACACAAATTCATAGGACAGAAGAAACCCTGACCCTCTACCAGGGAGGACAAAGGTTGACCACTGGAGACAACTCTGGACCCTTGAGGGCCTGGAGATGGCACCAGAGGAAAGGACACTAAAGAGCAGTCCCAACTGCCCTCATCTGCCGTCTATTTACTTCCCCCAATTCGCTGTCTCTAGAGACTGAAGATCTTTTCCTCTGTATTGTTACTTTTCTAGAAATGTACTATTCTTTGTTGATGATGCTATCAAAGCTGGAAGTTAAAGCCACCTTTTGGTGAATTTCTCATTTCCTGGGTATCTCCCATGAAAATATAAAGTGTACGTGAGAATTAAACGGCTGTTTATTTTTCTCTTGTGAATCTTTCTTGAAGGTTGGACAAAAAATAATTTTTCCTCCCATACGGTGGTGAGCCAGAAAGATGCCTGAGTGTGTTTTTGTTTTGATTTGGGACATTTGGTGCATTTGCAGGATTTCGATCACCCTCCTTTATAAAAGAAATATCCCCAGCCAAGCCAATGAAGACGACAGGGCTTCTGGCTACAAATCACATCTGCCACTTGGCACGTAAGGGGCTCCCCCACAGCTGCTCCTGCTCTGCCCTGCCCTTCCCAGCCTGGTGCAGCAGCCTGGGCGTGGAAAGGGGCAGCGTCCTTTTCTCTTGGTTCCCTGGGGTGAGCCCCACCCTGGGAGCCCTGCTCTGGCTCCTTTCCCCACTGCACTGTTTCCCAAGTTTCCCAAGTTCTGTTTTTCTCTCCAATGTCCTCAGGCTTTTCTAAGCACACTGTATCTGCAGTGGAAATTGAAATTCTGGACCCAAAGCAGAGCTTCAGCTGCCCAAGCTGGCTCGCCAGGGGCTGTGCTTCCTCTTCTTGGATCTCAAGGAACTGGCACAGCTGCCCTATTAACAGATGCATCATCCTTTCCTGGTCCTGCTTCTGCTGGACCCCGGCCCTAGCCCGGGGATAGCTAGATCAGGTCTTGTTAGCCACATTTCACGAGTGGAGAAACTGAGGCTCTGAGCGGTTCAGCAGAATGCGCCTCCTGATGTTGTGCAGTTCATGTGCACCAGAACTTGCTTCTAGGCCAGCGTTCCGCGTCCTGCATGCTCACATCTTTTGCAAAAGTCCCTTGTTTCATGCTTAGCTTTCTGTGATGCAGGGTACAGTGCTAGAATAATAGGAAACTGGTGACTCATAGCTAACTCCTGACTTATGTCACTGCACACCCAAAACAATCCTTCTGCTGATTGCGTCTTAGAGGATGCTCTTCAACTCCAGGCATGAGGGACAGAGGGCACATCATGGGCTGCTTCTTGCATGTTGTCCTCTGAATGGAAAACTGAGACACTCCTCCAACACTAAAAATAAGTGACTCTACGAAACTAGCATCACAGAAAGGAACTGAAGAAGAATGCGTCAACTCTCCTGACACCCTTGACGGAGTACCTAAGATGTAGGCAAAACTGCACATTTGGGCTGTGACCAGTCGTGTGGGGGTGGAACTGCCATTGCTTAAGTTGCCACACGGGGTGAAAATAAAATGCAGACCACTTGGGTGGTTTTCTTCTTATTTTTCTATTCTCTCTAGACAATGCCCTCAGCTCCAACGGCTTCTTCCTCCCCCTTGGTCCACCGAGGGTAGCAAGTGATGCCTATCATCAGTGATCCATGCTCCTATTGGATTCTTAAACTGTTATTTTTATTAGTTTTCTTTTCTTTTTTAAAAAACAAATCTTACTTCCCAGGGCTTGGTTGTCAGGTGCTGCCCTCCTAGGTGGAGGCAATGGGAAGGGGGCCTGCAGGTAGATTGAAGCCAGGGGTTGGTCTGTCACTGTTCCCTGTCCCCAAAAGCACAGTGCAGGTGACTGGACCACCCACTTGGCTTCTGTCTAGGTCCCAAATTTCTTCTGGGCCTGAAATCCAGCCTTGAGTGTCAGTCCAGGCAACCAGAACTCACATGCTGTCTGTCCTCTCTAGCTGCTCCCTTTCCCGGGCTCTGCACCTGTACCTGGACAGAGCTCTCTAGTGCAGTGACACTGATACCCCTGAAGTTGAGAACTGTCCTCACCTAGACCCCTGCTATCCCTCCCCCATCCTGTCCTTCCGCCTCACCAGACAGATTGAGATCACGTGATTTTGTGATTAGGAGCATTTGACACTCCCTGGTTTCAGTGGTGTTAACAACCAGCTCTCCGGAAGAAAAGAGCCCTGAAAGACGCGTTTGCCGATTCCCATGGTGCAAATCCTCCCAGCATGGCCAAGTTCAAGCTATCCACATAGTGTCAGTAAATGTGAGATGGACAGAATTATGCTTAGTGAAGTCTCCCAAGCTCAGAGACTCAAGGGCCGAATGGTTTCTCTCATCTGTTGATGCTAGCATATATGGGGAAGCAGTAGGGCTGACGGCTAACCTAACAAAACTTCAAATTGAATGACTTTCAGAGTAATAGGGGGATGGCTCTCTAGGATACTTGGAGGTGTAGGGAGGGGGATGGGGAGGAGGAGAGTATATGAAGAACTCATAGGAGTCTGGAGATTGGGAAGATGGGGGAACCATCCCAGAAGCTTATGTCATTCCTCCACGAGCTACCCATTTAACACATGAGTTCTTCTGGGGGAAACTGCAACAGGTGAAACCCAAGGTGGTTTATCTATGCTTTGGCATTACCCCTGGATAACAAAGTTTATATACATTGATTGCTACTGTTTTGATAATGTTTCCCCCTCAACTATATCTCTATATACTTCTTAAAAAAAAAACGTGAGCTGCGAAGAGATGTGGTATGCACAGGTCATGTGGCATTTTCCCTCTGCAGTTAGAACATAACACATGTGAAAGACCTGGAACCCACAGATGATAGTACCATGCAAATGATCAGGAATCCATGTGTTTTAAGGTTTATTACTTTTGTTTTTAGGATAATTTATTCAATGTATAACTTTCTATCATTTAATTTTTAATAATGGCTGACAACCAGATCACAGGCTTCCTGGGGGTTTACTATCTGGTTCTCTTGTGCCTTTCTAGGCAGGTTCCAGAACATTCTTGCCTGGTTTGTTTCCCAGGCTCCTCCTTCTGTGGCTTCAGTTTACCTGCATCTTACCCTGCAGGATCGCAGTGTTCCTACCAGCCAGAGTCATGTGGCTGCTGATCTCCTGGTTGCTAATTATTTTTTTGGAGGTGAGTACCAGGGATTGACCCAGGGGTGCTTAACCACTGAGCTACATTCCAACCCTTTTTATTTTATTTATTTATTTTATTTTGAGATAGGCTTTTGCTAAGTTGCTTAGGGTCTTGCTAAGTTGCTGAGGCTGGTTTTGAACTCATGATCCTCCTGCCTCCGTCTCCCTGAGGTTATAGGTGTGTGCTGCACCCAGTTTCTGGCTCCTAAATTTAATGTCTAAATTTCAGTCCTTATTCTACTTGGCTCCTCAAAGGCCTGTGACGCCTTCTTCAACTCTCTACAACTCTATTCATTTAAACCTGTGCAGAGACCTGTGTTCCTCGGACAACACTTTACCCATTGTGCTCCTTAGGGTGTGACCTCGATGTCCTTGGTCTTTGGTTCTCCCTATCCTGAATGCGGGAGCCAATGTTTCTTTCAGCTTGGGTCTCGCCTTTGAACTCCAGGTGCCACGTGCAACTTCCTGCTGCATGGCAGCCCCTCCCACCTCCTTCCCAATGCACATCCTCCTCACTCCTTGCTGTCAGTCACCCCATTAATGTTTGGGGAGCACCTACTACATGCCCATCCCCATGACATGTGCTGATAACTCAGCAGTGACAAGCTGCAGTCTTCCTGGTGACCCAGGCCAGAATCCTTGAGTCATCCTTGACTCCTGCCTGTCACTCCCTCTTGTTTGAGGATTTGGTCAATCGGTCTGACCTGTTCTACGTCCTGAGCAGCTCTGGAATCCACCCCTTCTTCAAACATTCCAGGGCTGTCATTTCTCTAGCCTGGGTTAGCAGGAAGCTCCTCCCTGCCTTTCTGGATTCTAGTCCACAGTCCATTTTCCACACTGCTGGAGTAGTTGCTAAAATCACATTTACAGTATCTCTGTGTTCGTGTCAGTCTTCTGAATGACATCTTGACATGGTGTAAAGGAATTTTAGGTGACCTGGTGCCCATCTCTTAGTCTTCATGTCCTCCTCAGACCTGTCACAGGGACCTTCCTCGGCCTCCCCCTTTTGTCAGTGCCATTTGTATCTGGAGTCCGCCCCACCATTCCCTTGATTACCAGCTCCTCCCAGTCAGCCTTCCAAACGTGGTTCTGGAGGCAAGTTCACCAGGAGGGCTGTGTCCCCCTCTGCGCACGCTGTAGACTACGAGAGTTCTCTTGCACATGGTGCTGTCATTACCACCATCAACAGGGCTATTGCTGTCACCTCATAGAGGTGTTCAATCTCAGTCTGTGTTGGGTGACTCTTCTGTCAGGGCCGTGCTTTGAAAAATGAGCTCTTTTCTTTCTTTCTTTCTTTTTCTAGGAGAGAGAGAAAGCAACAGTGAGAGAGAAAGAGAGAATCAATTTTATTTAGTTTTTCATGTGGTTTATGTTGCTCTGACACTTTGTTGTGTGTGTGGTGCTGGGGCTTGAACCTGTGTCCTCACACATGCCAGGCAAGCGCCGTAACTGCTGAGCCACCACTCCAGGCCCGAAAGTGAGCCCTTCAAGGAGAGGACTGTGTCTTTTGTCTCTGGCTGGACGGGTCCTTTGTGAGTAGTCACTGAAGCTTTGTTGAGTGAATGACTCAATGGTGGCTGAGGACGCAGGATCCTGAGTCTGCATTGCAGCGCTGCCTCCCGCATAGGGTGGCTTAGGCCCGTCACTCTGCCAGTAGCTACTTCATATGCTCAGTGTGAGGCTCAAGTGAGGAAGCGGCTCAGATGCTTACTATTATAATGACTGAATACTTTGGGACATTTATTTGCTTCTATGATTGTGCTTCACAGTCTACTTTTTTGGATTTCTTCCATCAGTTTACTTATTATTATTTGAATTCTTCTGATTTTTACTAGAGAAACAGGTTATCATAAATAATATATTCTAAACATCTTAACTGTCACTTCCTGGGGCTGCGGGCGTTGGGTGTAAAACATTTACTGCTATTCCAAACTTGAGTGTGGTGATGAGTGAAAAAAATGTAACTCCCGTAGCTTACACTGAAATCCAAGGAAGCCACTCAGAATTAGCGGCTTATCCGGATCTTCCCCAGTGCCCCTTGCAACCTTGCCTGTCTTTGCAGACTGGCACCGCTTCCTTCTCTGCAGAAATGCCCTGCTTCCTATCACCATCGCCCTCTGCTGGCCGGAAGCGGATCTTTCTAATGCATTTGATTTTGCTGCGCCCTAGGGATCCTGCTCCCAGTCACCCAGGCCCAGCATTCAAGGGGGGCTGGGGTGTTACTGACTGTGTGCAATGGTATAAGCTGTAGGAGTACAAAGGCGACTCCAATCCTCAAAGCCCACATTCAAGGAGCAAGACATTTTGAGAATCCTGGAAAAACAAACTAAGGAAAAAAAACGGGAAGAACTGTCCATGCAACGTTTTTGCGCCTGGACATAGTATCCTGGGTGGCCATAGATAAAGGCAGGGGTGACATCTACAGCTTTGAAATTTATAGAGCACCGTGACATATGTTTTCAATTTAATTCAACATGCCATCGAGGATGGGATTTGTAAAATCAAGTAGAAACTGTGTTGGGAGACTGACATTTACCGTCATCGGATGCATCTACTGGTAACAGTCTCGTCTGTCAGCTGACATGATGTGTCTTCTCAAAGGTCACACTTGAATCAAAGTCGAGTTTCAGAGGAAAAAGTCTTGAGATCGTGACTCACTGGCATTATCTTGCCCTAGCACCTGAGCTTCCCCTGGCCTCGCCAATCATGGCAGAGGCAGACAGATGTGATAACCAGAAAGACATCCGAGGGGTAATTTTCAATTTCTGCCTGCAACTATGATCCAAGAGATTATGAAAGGGCATTTTTAGGATTAAAAATCATTTAACTTGGCTTCGTCCTAGGAATGAAAAGTCAAACTAATTCCAAAGTAGGGGTTTCTGTTTAAGAAGGAAAGCCTCTTCTTTCAAGCAACTGCTTTTAAATCTCTCACATTTCAGCTTAAATCAGTGACACTGTTATATTCTATTCTGAAAGGAATTCTGGGAAAGGAGCTTTTCTTTCTTTGATCCTGGAGAAAAAAGGCAAACACCTAAATTATGCCAAGCAGTCTATCAATAGTCTTTCTTGCTCCAAACATTCAAAGACAAATGTCTATACATTTGGACCAAGTATTTTTCTATCCCAGATACATTTTCTTCCCTCAGGAACATATGCCAAGTGAGGCCACTAGAACAAGAGAGATTGCTGAGAGAATTGCTCCCTGACATTGTGAAACCTCCTTCTTTAGGAGAGAAAACCTGTTCTAGGAGCCCCCAGCAGTCTCCACAGCATGCCTTGGGGCACAGGGCTGGGTCTTGGGTCTGGTTCATGTGTAAACCACCCATGGCCAGGAGAAACAAGTTGCCCTGAGTGGACTGGAGGGTTCTTTTGGGGTAGAGTGGATACTAAGGAGCTAACTGCCATTTTGAATACTGTATCTTGAAATCTTGAGACTGAAACAGTTGCTCTTTGTTTTTCAGCATTGAGGGTCTTTGTTGATTAAACAAGGAAAGAGATGAGATTGAATTTGTGCTCTGAATTTGAGGAGCACGGCATACCTGTTACAAACATGTGGACAATTGATGAACTACTGGGGAAATCTTCAATTCTGGGAGCCAATTCCATCAACAAGCAGGAGAGGAGGTGCTTCCTGGGTCCCTCTCCAGGGTGTGACTCTCTCCTGACTCTGAATGGAATGGAGAATTCTCTTGGTGCATCCGGGCAGCTCCTGGGGTCATAATGGCACTGCCCAGTGTCTTCAACTCCCCTCAGGTTACGTTTAGCCAAACTGAAGGTCCTCTGATTTGTAAGGTAAGATGAATATTTTGACCTGATTTTCAGAAGCACTGTCACCAGATGCAGGACAACTAGCAGCTCATTTCCTCCAGGAGTCCAGCTCAGACGCCATCTGCCCCGTGAGACCAGCCGGATGCCGCTGCTCAGAGGGGGCATCCGGCACCGGACAGCATTTCCTTTCCCTGAGGATGCTGCACTTTCCAGAAATGCTTTCACCTCCCGAAATAGCTTCCAGAAGTTGTAACAAGAGAGCAGTCAAGCTGGTGGTGAAGCTTCATGCTGGCAAGGCGAGGCTTGTCAGAGCCTGGTAGGGTCTCTGTCCCCTGTCTGGGACCTTGCTGTTCTGGTGGCTTTGGGTTACAATCCACTGAGGAACCAGCTTCTTAGACACATCTCCAGCAGCATGTCAACCTTCTTAGGTGGCGGCACAGCTTCCTTTTTCCCTGGACTCTTATTCCAACTATAGCTTTGATGCCTTGAGTTGTGACATTGGCACAGTGAGGTCGGGTCATGGTCTGGTCATGTTCACCTTGATGTCATGCATGCATGTCCATTTGCACACTGCGGGATGTATGTGTGCACACTTGTCCATTTGCACACTGCAGGATGTGCACACATACATATGTCCATTTGAATAGTATGGGATGTGTGTGTGCACGCATGTCCATTTGCACTGTGTGGGGTGTATGTGTGCATGCTTGTCCATTTGCACAGTGTGGGATGTGTGTGTGCATGCTTGTCCATTTGCACAGTGCGGGGTGTATGTGTGCATGCATGTCCATTTGCACACTGCAGGATGTGTGTGTGCATGCTTGTCCATTTGCACAGTGTGGGATGTGTGTGTGCATGCTTGTCCATTTGCACAGTGTGGGATGTGTGTGTGCATGCTTGTCCATTTGCACAGTGTGGGATGTGTGTGTGCACACTGTCCATTTGCACACTGCAGGATGTATGTGTGCATGCTTGTACATTTGCACAGTGCGGGATGTATGTAAAGGGCCAGTTTCAGGAAAGCACTTCTTGGTCAAAACAGGAGGTGTACAATAAATGCAGACACTCTAGGTTGAGTGACACCCCAACTTCTTGCTTTTATCCAAACTCTGTGTCCTCTGAGCCTCTCAGATCCTGACCTAAATAGAATTTCTGTGACTCTGGGCAATGATGCTGGTCCCAGGGACTGGTTTAGGGATGGAGATATGCTCCAGGTCTAGCCAATGAGGCATTGGGAGGAATCTGGACGCTTCTGAAAAGGTTTCCTATTCCTTAGAAAAGAGAGAGCAAAGAAAGACCAGGCCTGGTTCTCTGGATGATCCTGGTGGCTTGTAATCTTGTGGTAACCTTCTTGTGACGATGAAGGGAGCTGTCCTGAGATAATGTGGCCCATCAGGTCTGGTCGATAGAAGGTATGCATGCAACTGGGACCTTAGACATCTTTGAGTTGCAGAGCTTCTCAACCTCTGAACTTCTAAATCCCCTTGTTTAGGTCATCTTGAGTTAAATCAGACAATATCTTACACAATAATCCATAGTTGGCAACATCAGTCTGACATGAGGACAATATCTTCTTCTTCTTCTTCTTCTTCTTCTTCTTCTTCTTCTTCTTCTTCTTCTTCTTCTTCTTCTTCTTCTTCTTTTGAGAGAGGACAGTGTGAGAGAGAGAGAGAGAATCAATTTTTATTGATTTTTCCCACATGGCTTCCATTGCTCTGACACTTAGTTGTATATGTGGGTGCTGGGGTTTGAACCCGTACTTGCGCAAGCTGGGCAAGCGCAGTAACTGCTGATCCACTGCTCCAGCCCTCAAAATCTTCTTCTTTTGCCACTGAAAAGATTAAAGTATGAACACCTAACCTAAGAGTCATCCTCTTGTCTTTCAAGGGCATAACGCCAGTGCTGTGTTGTAAACCAGAGGCTCTGTGTTGTACAGCAGGTTTCTGGAACGTACTCATGGAAATCCCAGGCCTGCTGCCTAATAGCTTCCTACCTCCCCTCCCCTTCAGCCCCTGCAGCCACCAACCTACTGTTTCTCTGAGCCTGATGACCTAGAAACCTCATGGACTCATGCAGTCCTTCTGTGACTGGCTATTTCTCTAGGCATGGTGTCCTCTGTGCTGATCCATGTTATCTCATATTGCAGGATCTCTCTCTTTTTTTAAGCTGAACAGCATTCCATTCTATGTATGGGCCACGTTTTCTTCATCCGTTCATCAGCTGAACTCTTTTTCTTTTTTAAGGCTGAATGATACTCCATTCTACAAATATGCCACATTTGCTTCATCCATTCATCTGTTCGACATTTAGGCTGTTCCTACATCTTGGTTGTCGTGAATAGTGCTGTAATGAGCATAAGGTCCTAATATGTTTTTGAGATCCCGATTTCAATTCTCTTGGTAAATACCAAGTTGCTAGATCATGTGACAGTTCTATTTATAATTTCTCAAAGAAAATCCATCTTGTTTAACATAGTGACTGCATGGTTTTGCTCTGTGCCAACAGCGTACCAGGGTCCCCATTTCTCTACTTCCTCTCCAACACTTACTATCTTTTGTTTTTAAAGAGAATAGCCATCCTAAAGGTGTGAGCTGGTGTCCCATTGTGGTGTTGATTTGTGCTTCTCCTGATGAATTGGAGGCTTAGCATCTTTGGCATTCTTGTTGGCCACTGCTCTATTATGATGGAGAAATGTTTATTCAAATCCTTCCCATTTTGGAATTGGGGTATTAGTTATTTTCAGTTTGGGCTATTGAGTTGTAGGTGTTCCTTGTATATTTTGGAAATTAATCCCTTATCCTGTAGATGGTTTGAAAATGTTTTCTCCCATTCTTTAGGCTGCTTTTCACTGTCCGTTGTTTCCTTTGCTGTGCAGAAGCATTTTAGTTCTTCTAAGCTGGAAACCTCTCATACAGGGAAAAGCTGCATCTATCCTGAGCAAAACACCCCATCAGCATCGGTGGCCACTGAAGGTGACCACTCCCATTTCTTCATCAAGGACACTAAGCCCTTTGCACGCATTGTCTTATTTAGTTATCAAAGTGACTGCATGAGGTAGGTACTAACATTCTCACTTGATAGATGAAGAAGTGACAAAAGTCACACGTAATTTTCCCAAGCTGTCAAAGTTAGGAATCAAAGCAGACTCTGTCCATACCCCAGTCCCCTCAGTCTCTCTCCCTCTCTAATCGTGGGAATAGCAGACAGGCGAGAGGCCAAGCCCTCTTGATCTGACACAGAATCAGTATGCAAGTTCTCTGGGAGATGTGAATCTACTTTGAGTCCAACGGCACTTGACTATGTAAAAACAACACTGGCTGACATGAGCTTTTTTTTTTTTAATTGAGAAATTTATTTTTTGAACAAACATACAAGTTTTTAACAAAATAATATAAGATGTATGTAGATTCTGAAGATTAGATTTACCCCCAAGAGTGCCCCCCAATTACCCACACTTATCCCTCCCTTCCCCTTCCCACAATATCTCTAAAATGTATTAGGTTATATAACATTACTCCTTATCTGGATTTAACACATGATAACAGACCACCTTTCTCAATGGCCAGGGTCTAGTTCCAGCCTCCACAGATGAGTAGACACATTCGACCCTTGGTTCTCTGGGTTAAGCTGATTTTACTCAGCATAATTTCTTCCATAGCCATCCATTTACCTTCAAAGCCTGCAATATCACTGTTTCTAATTGCTGTGTAAAATTCCATGGTATATATGTACCACAGTTTTTGAATCCATTCATCCAATGAGGGACATCTGGGTTGTTTCCATAATCTAGCTATTGTAAATTGAGCTGCTATGAAGATAGATATTGCTGTGTCACTGTAATGTGCTGATTCTAAATCCCCTGGGAAAATACCCAGGAGAGGAATAGCAAGATCATACGGTGGGCTCATCCCTAGTTTTTTGAGGATTCTCCACACTGCTTTCCAGAGGGGCTATACCAGTCTGCAGCTCCACCATCAGTGTGTTAGTGTGCCTATCTCTCCACAGCCTCTCCAGCATCTATTATTGTTTATTTTCTTCATTTTTGCCATTCTGTCTGGCGTGAGGTGATATCTTAATGTAGTTTTCATTTGCATTTCTCTGATTACTAGTGATTTAGAGCACTTTCTCATGTATGCATTGGCTTGATCAATGTCTTCTGTTGAGAAGTTTCTATTTAGCTCTTTGGCCTATTTATTAATTGGGTTGTTTGTGTTTTTGTAGTTGAGATTTTTTTTCACATTTATTAGAAGTATATAGCGATACAGGATACAGATGAGGGGGAAACATTGTCAAAACAGTAGCAATCAATGTGTATAAACTTTGTTATCCAGGGGTAATGCCAACGCATAGATAAACTACTATGGGTTTCATCTGTTGCAGTTTCCCCCAGAAGAACTCATGTGTTAAATGGGTAGATCGTGGAGGAATGACATCGGCTTCTGGGATGGTTCCCCCATCTTCCCCATCACCAGACTCCTGTGAGTTCTTCATATACCCTCCCCCCTCCCTATCCCCTTCCCTACACCTCCAAGTATCCTAGGGAGCTTTCCCCCTGTTGCACTGAAAGTCATTCAATTTGAGGTTTTGTTAGGTCAGCCATCTGTCCTACTGCTTCAACATAAACTCTAGTATCAACAGATGAGAGAAACCATTTGGCCCTTGAGTCTCTGAGCTTGGGAGACTTCACTAAGCATAATTCTGTCCATCTCCATCCATTTGACTTCGAAAGCTATAATATTGTCCTCTCTGATGGCTGAGTAGTATTCCATAGTATATATGAACCAAAGCTTTTGTATCCACTCATCAAGTGAGGGGCATCTGGGTTGGTTCCATAATCTAGCTATAGTAAATTGAGCTGCTATAAACATTGATGAAGCCACATCGCTATAATACGCTGATTCTAAATCTTTTGGGAAAATTTCCAGGAGTGGAATAGCTGGGTCGTAAGGTGGTTCCATCCTTAATTTTTTGAGGATTCTCCACACTGCTTTCCATAGTGGCTGAACCAGTTTGCAGTCCCACCAGCAGTGTAGTAGTGTTCCTCTTTTCCCACAGCCCCTCCAGCATCTGTCGTTGTTTGTATTTTTCATTTTTGCCACTCTAACAGGAGTGAGGTGGTATCTCATTGAAG
>PVKS010006726.1:0-76745 GCA_004027875.1 Aplodontia rufa
TAGTGACATATGATACCTTAGCTAGTGTGACCACCCGCTTCTGTCTTCCCCAGAGCATCCTGGCAAATATTGTAGCTTCCACTTTGACTTGGAAAGGAATTGGCTATTGGAAAATAAATGATATGGTCCCCTGATGATGCCCTTGGAGAAATAATTTTAAAGTGGGTCTTTATGAGATCAAAAGGATAAGGTAGTCAGGACAGAATGAATGAGGTAAGGATGGTGGGGTTCCCGATAAGACAAGATAAAGGGTGTGGTCCCAGGAGTGAGTGAGCGAGCTGGCATGCAGACGAAGTCTTGAGGATAAGGTAGCTTGGGAAATAGGGAGTTCATTGCTCAGATGAGTCATTCTTATGGCCATAACATAAGTGTGACACTTAGGTGGTCAGTAAATGCTTGATACTCTGGCAGGAGTTGCAGTGGAACAAGTCAGGTCCCCATGTAACAGACAACAAAGAGGCTGGTCAGTAGAGGAGAAGCAAAAGTGAACAGGGGTTCAAGAGGGTAGAGATATGTGTCTGAGATGCAATGTAAAACCATGCTTTAAAAACAAGAACAATGGTCAGGCAGCAGTCAGTGGGGCATGGGAGAATAAGAGGGCTCTATAGTGAGAACAGAAGAATTGTCCCCAGGAGAGAAGAATGATGAGACCACCATGTAAGGACTTGTACATCATCTCCCAAGGGCATGAAAGGATGAGGGGAGAGGCTGTGGGCCCAGTCTCAATGCAAGTAATCCTACTGTGTCTAAAAAGGATCCTGAAACCAAAGTCCAATATTTTTTTTTTCAATTTTATTTAGATTTTCATGTGGCCTTCATTGCCCTGACACTTTGTTGTGTATGTGGGGCTGGGGTTCAAACCCAGATCCCCGCACATGCCAGGCAAATGCTGTAACTGCTCAGCCACTGCTGCAGCCCTGCAAAGTCCAATCTTAAGAGCAAGTTCACGGCTTTAACTTTTCTGGTCTAAACCATTACTTAATTATATTACTTTATGTTATTATTAACAGTTACTAGGAAAAGCTTACTGATGATTATAGACAAGTCACTTCTCCTTTATACATTTGTGTCCTGAACAGCATCTTTTTCTGTCTTCTGAGGAGAGAACTGTAGCTTTTTCTAACGTGTCTCTTCTCTCCTGTGTGGAACATAGAGGCCAACTCAATAAATAACCATTCATAAATTGTTCTGAGCTTCCTGAAAGTACATAATGTGATAAATATTCTCAAAGTATTTATCCTTCAAAATTGCTAAGTTATTATGCCCAGATACAAAGAAGGTGAAACTCAAAATGTGTCAACTCAAGTAGGAGAATCAGATCAAATTCAATATTTTTGGAATAATATGAAAATGTCTGAGTTCCTTTGCCTTTAAATCATAGCACAGGTTAAGACAGAGGCTGAATGATGGGCGAATTCTGGGATCTATTGATTCAGGAGGAAAAGGTGGAGACTTTAAAACCCCATAGAGCTGCCAGGAACATGGTTGGAGAAAAGGTCACCTCTGATCCCATTCCATTGAAACAGGTTCTGGAACCCCTGCCTGTCACCCCTGTCCTGTTTACTGGAAGGTCTGAGACACACATGAAACAGGGTAAAAATCCCACCTAAAAATGCCTTGTCTGTCCTGTACTGCCTCAGACATTTGCATCTTCAAGTGTTGAGTCAGATGGTGGTGCTCAGGCCCAGGTCTCCAAATGCTCATTGCTGGCTCCTGGAGTGTTAAGATTTTTCTGTGGATCAAGCAAGATATTGGAAACATTGCAACCCAGCTCTGCCATTGTGTAGAAATAAAAGAGGTGACTTTTACTCTGGTTGGTTCTTATGAGGAACTCCTCTATGTGAATAAACTAAACTTAATAAAAATATCACTGTCTGATTTAGGGGAGGCTGAAAAATGGCAGCAATGCAGTGCGCATTATTTTGTTTCTCCCTGTTTTATTATTTAGATTCACATCCTTCTGCAGCGACAGGTGCCTATATTTATCTCAGGTCTGTCTAAAAACACTGCAGCTGCAAGGTAGGCCTAGTCAAAAGATACAAAGAGACCAGTGCCCTTTTAAAAGGATTTTAAATTTGAGATCGAAATATCATATTGCATGGTGGAAGACACAAGGCTTTTCAGAATGCAGCTTGTTAGGGGCAGTAGTGACAATTATAGGGGCAGTTGCTAAGGGAAATTTATTTAAAGTAACACTGGGGAATACCCTTTGGGTAGGGGACATTTTCTCAATAATAAATTCACAGGATAAGGGACCTTGACAAGACGAAAGAGATCATTTTAATTGAAGAAAAAAATATAATTCAGAGTTTTTGGTTTGTTCAAAGGCCCACAGCAGAGCCCAGGTGAGACACTGGAAACCAGACCTCTAGAGGAGGGGTTGTTTCTTTGCTTTATCCAGTTTCCTCTTCAATCATTGGGTACAAAGTCATACCTGCATTGTGGAGATAACATGAAACACAAGTTTCCACTCAACACTGCATGAAATATCATGAACACCTATCATTTTGTGACCATCAAGCATTTTTTATTTCCTAATTACTCTGTCTGCTTCACTTTGTGGAGTCTCCTCTCCCGGACTGGGAGAGGTCTTGGTGGGAGAGTCAAACCAGACACCTGAACTTACACCGGGGAAGTTGAGGCACACTGGAATTTCTTTTTCCAGAGCCTTTTCCCCCCACTCTACAGTGGCTAGAGGTGGACACATGCTTGTGATCATTGGTTCCAGCTGCAGACCCTGGTCACACTACCAGATGGTCAGTTCCTGCTCTTGAGATTTGGTACCTGTCTCTCCTAAGTCTGTATTTTATTCACTGCTTTCAATCCAAGAATTTTCCTGTATAGTTGCAAAAAAAATTGCTTTTAATTTTGAGAGAGCTGATTTCCATTACTCACAACCTGAAAATTCATGGGGGAAAAGAATGCAGCAGACAAAGAAACAGTGAGATTCTAACAATTGGGAAAGCAGACACACCGGAGGAAGCCCTTTAATTAAACATTCTTGCTTGTGACAAAGGCACAGAAAAACTACCAGTCGACTGAGATTTGGGCATAAGTAGCTGATGATGTTTTCATGTCATGCCAATCCTTGGGGCTAAAATCATTGAACCTTGGGGCTTTTTAGAAGAATGACATTTCTATTCCAAAATAAAATTTAAGATGAGTTAGAAAGAAGGCATGCACACAGTCTAGCTAAGACCAGGGTTAAAGTTTAAGATATAGCAAGTAAGATCAATGTGACAGACATTATCTTAATCTAGGTGTTACTTTTAAAGTTTTCTCTACATTTATTTAAATTCAGTGTTCATTTCATAATGTTACATTTTTTTTGTCTTGAGTTTTATGTGTTGCAAAATAACAGATAATGAATAACCAAATGATAAAATGGTTAAGAAAAATCGATTTCAGGCAAAACATCACCTATATAGCCTACTATGCCTGTGCTTGAAGCATGATCACCTCCTTGTGGTGACATACTCTAATTACAGGTTTCATTTCTCAGACAAATAAATCTTTGGAAAAACTGAACTTACACCCGAAGTGCAAAGAAAAAAAAAAGACAATAAAGCCATGATTCTTATGTAAATTGGAAAAAAATTTCATATGATAAGAAAGCCATTTTAGTTCCAGAATGTTGTGAGGTTAAAGTTCTGGAGGATGGTATTAAAGACAAGCTAAATGCTAAATCATATTGCTGTATGTATTAATTCTTCAACCAAAGATTTATAAATCAACATGTTGAGTCAACAACTTTCAGAAACCATAAGTTAAGCCCTTCAATTGTAGTAACCAGGCACATTGTACTACAAATAGTTAGAGAGGTTCATTTGGAAAAAACAGGTGGAACGTGTCATGAAGGGCTTTACAAATTGGGATGAGAAAAACTCAGATCAAGCAAAACTGGGTTATGGGATACAATGAGGAATCCTCTTATCTTGGTTGGAAGAAAAGTCTATCCATAAAAATAATCCAGAATATCATACATCAAACCATTCACCATTCGTATAAGCAGATAGAAGCCAACATGAATATTTAACACTTTGAAGCATATTCAAAGACTGTATGGAAAATAAAAAATATTTACTTCAAAATTACATTGCCTTTTGAAAACAAACCATCTGTTGCTTATATGAAAAGTGCAGGTTTTTTTTAAGAAGAGGATATGAATGGTGCTGCTGAACCAAAGGTGACAGGAAGGTCAGTGATTCATGTACAATTATATAAATATGAAAATAACAACACTCAATTCCTAGGGCATACATAATTTATCACCAGAAATTGCTGATGTTGGGCATTGTGCTGCTTTGTCTTTGCTACTGTTTAGCTCGGGCTTGGCTGAATGGCCTCTACACCGTCGGTTTGTGTAGGCAATGTCAGAAACACCAGCCCTTCAGCCTGCTCATTTGGAAAGTGTGGACTTTAGAAATGAAAATTTTATATTCTGAAGTCAGGACAGAAACTTGAGTATGGACTTTCAAAGCATATTACTACTACAAAGCATGTCCGTTTTCTTTAACAAAGATAAAACCCAAAACTAGCTGTGACTTCTAAAAATCAGCTTATACAGCCAAAGAATCAATAACCAGCTATATCCAGGAAAACTTCTTTTTATCAATCCTTGAAAACGCAAAAGGAACAAGACTGATACAAAGGAAAAGGCACATGTTGATTGAAAAAGCAGGCATCTTACATTTTGAAGAGGGTCAGTTTTTGAAAAATATGGCACACCTATTTTTATTGATGTATGGATAACATCAAGGAGGAAAATTTCAAATTATAGAGCAAACACTGAATTTTCAATATCTTTAACATTTTAACTATGGAAAGTTCAAACATTTATGAAAATATAGAGGATAGAATAATGAACCACTACATACTCTCTAACTAGCTTTAGTGATTCTCAATTTGTGACCTAGGCATGCTAAAGCAATGTGGACAGCAAGTTCAATATCTTATAAAGGACAGTACTTTATTTTCCAGGGGATGGTTTAACTTTATTCTATTTTATGGCTACCACTTGAATTTTAAAACATAGCTAATATTTTTAAAGTGTGAATATTATTTTGTTATTTTAAGAATGAAAAAAAAGTTGAAGGGATCTTAGAAATTATCATCTAATCAGTCACCATCTAATCAGTCACGTAACACTTAATGCAATTCCCTTACCCAAGATCCCCAGATAATGTAAGAAAAAGTTTCCTAGAAGTAAGAATCATTAAAAAGTGGGGGAAGTTGCCCCTGAAAAGATTGAGATAAAGGCTTGAATTCAGTGAACATTCAATATCATACACAGTGTGTGTTTGGGAGCTGAGCGTGAGTCTTGTCATTTTCTACTTGGTGGCTGTGCCTCCTTTCTGAGTCTCAGCTCTTTCACCACAGAGTTACAATTAGGAACCAGTTAAATAGCATAAATAAAATGTCTAGCAATTAAGAGATGCTTAATAGACATATCTTTTCTTCATCTCTCTTCCCACAAAAGAAGTTTTACAAAGTGATCTAGAAAGCACACACCGAAAGATATAAAAATATTTCATGAAGTCACAAAACACATATGATTTTGCAGTGACCATCTTATTACAAGAAGGCATCTACTGAATGTTAAATTGGTAGAGTTTTTCCTATGGCTGACTTTTCCATATACAATTCACACATAAAATGGATTAGAGAATACCGTGTATTCATACCAATATATCGAGCTGAGACAACACTGCAAATCACTCGAGAGCTTTACAGCAATAAATACTAAGTCATTTTTTTCTTTCAGTCTCATTCTCACAAAGAAAACAACAGATTTAGGAAAAGAAAATGCTTCTGATAGAAAAGAATCATATGAAAAGAAAATGGAAAAATTTCTTAAGTTTATAAAATTCATAATCAACCTTTTTCATCACTAGCCTAGTACCCAGCCACAGTAGTTAAATGTTTCAAATTAGTAACTTCTGGGTGGCTTCATTGTCTGTGAACACTCAGGGTAAAGTAAGTCCCCAGGCAGTCCGTGATGAGCATATCTCTGCAGAATGGCTGGCTCTCTCTGATTTCGATGCTCACTCTCAACATGGGAAATTTCTAACAGCTACAACGAGGCTTCATTATTATTCCATATGGAAGCAACAGTTCGAAAAACAAACTCCTCCTGTAAATACCTGCCACATGACAAATGTTGAGATCTGTGCCACGTGCAATACAAAATACTGAGGCCTTTGAGAATCTGTCTGGGTTTTATTTTTCATCTACAATGCACAGTGCTTTGGTTACTTTTTTGCATATTTTTTCTCTTGAATATTGTGCTCTTCCTTCCTTCTTTATACAGATGCCATACAGATATCAAAGTATAGATGACTGTTTTTAAAGCTGAAATGTTAAAGTTTTATTAAGAGTGCTTCAGTTAGTTTATGGATATGACTTGGATGTGAGGTGTCCCTCAAAAGCCGCTGTGTTAATGCAGGAATGTTTGGAGGTAAAATTCTTGGATTGTGAAAGCTATAAGCTGATCAGTCCATCCCAGCTTGAACGGGCTGGGAGGTAATTGTAGGAAGGTGGGGCATGGCTGAGGAGGTGGCTCACTGGGGGCATTTCCTAAAAATGGTCATCTTCTCTGTAGCCCATTACCCCTTTCCCTGTCTCTGCTTCCAGGCTGCCATGAATAGGACAGTACTTCTCCACCTTGCCCTTCTGCCACAATTTTCTGCCTCACCTTGGGCCCAAAGGGATGGACTAAACCTCTGGAAACATGAGCCAAAATAAATTTTTATTCCTCTAAGTTGTTCTTGTTAGGTATTTTATCACAGCAAAGAAAAGCTGACCAGCACAGAAATTGGTAGCACAGAAATTGGTACCAAAACCAGGTAGTTTAGATGCCTTTGGAACTGGTTTGCAGGAGAAGTTCGGAAAAGTTTGGGTATTCAGTCTGGAGAAGTCTAAGAGTGTTTTAAGCAGAGCTTAATGGATGATTCTGATGGGAGCTCAGAAGACCAGAATGCTGGTAAGTGTAAAAATCAGAAACCACTAGTATAAATCCAGGCACAGGTGCTCAAAAAGATAGCCAGACTTAAGAATGGCTCAGCAAAACCCTTTATTGGGATTGGTGAGTCCCTGGCCAAATTCACCTACGCTGCCAGAGAGAGCAGGGGAAATGATGAGTGGGCAACGGAAGTGTGCAGGAAAAAATGGCACTGGACCTCGGCTGGGTAGCTGATTTTATCAGTTAGGGAAATGGGAGGAGTTGATGGGGTTGGCCTTTCAGAGATTGGCTGGTGGATCCATCAATCATCAAGTGTTCGTCAGCCAGCATCTTGACTGGTTGTTCTTTTCAAGGGCAAGCTGCCTGCAGCCCTGCCCTTTAGCCAGCCGGCATGGCCTGGTGGCTTGACTGAAGCCATGCCCCCAGCCAGCCTAACAGTAAGAAAGCAGATTATGCTTGTGAAATTTCAGAGAGAAATGAGGAACATATTGGAAATTGGACTAGAGGGCACTCATGAGATATTGTGGCAAATAACTTGACTACCTTTTGCCCATGTCCTGAGTCTTTGTGTGGGGCTGAACTTAAAGGCAATGGGTTAATTAATCTATTAGATGAAATTCCATGGCAGCACAGCATTTGGGCAGTGGCATGGATATTGCTGTTAACTTTTAACCAACTGTAATATGAAAATAGTACCTTTTTGGTACTATGAAAACAGGAAAAGCTGGCTTCAGGGCATCTCGGGAGTTGGCAAGACCACACCAATTGCAAGCTCCACAGTATTAAAGAGCACATTTTCTTTTTTTTTTCTGGAGAAGAGATGATGCAGGCACCTGACTTACACAGAGGGGACTAGGAAATTGATTTCCTGAACTCAGCCACCCAAATATTAAGAAGTTGTTGCCACCATGATTTCAGGATCCCTAGCTACTGCTCTGGCTGATGGCATTCCTTGTGTCATCTACGCGGTGCTGATTCTGCAGGAATACAGGATGCTGGAGTTAAGGGTTATAGAGGCTTCTACTGAGATTTCAAAGGAAGAACTGGAGTGCCAGGCAAAGAGTAGCAGGGTTGTCTGGTGAGAAAGGAAGCTGGCTGTGGAGAAAACCAGGCTCAAAGAGAGCTCCTGTGCATTTCAGTGGGCAAGACCAGGTGGGTGGGGTGCCCTAGCCCTTTGGAACTAACATCTCACCACCATGGCCTCGGGCTGCATAAGGAGTTACAGGAACTGTTTGCCTGTCTGGGCTTCAGTCTTGCTTTGGCCCCATCTCTTCTCTCTAGACCCCTATTTATCCATTTTGGAATGGGAATGTTAACTCTGTGCCTCTGTAAATATGTATATATGTAACTTGTTTTGATCTCTACAAGGGCTCACAGCCAAGAGTTTGCCTTGTGTCTCAGGTGGGACTTTGGACTTGAACTTTTGAGCAATACTGAAACTGTTAAGGCTAGGAGACTCTTGGAGATGTACTAAATGCAGTTTACATTGTGAAATGGACATGAGCTTTTGGGCATCAGGGGTGGAATGTTATATTTTGATGTGACGCATCCTCCAAAAGTTTCTGTGTTCATTCAGGAAGGTCAGAGAGGAAATGTTAAGATTGTGACAGCTGTAACCTAATCAGTCCATCCAAGTTTGAATGGACTAACTGGGTGTTAACGGTAAGCTGGTGGTTCATGGCTGGAGGAGGTGAGCAGTTGCGGGTGTGCCCTGGGAGGGTTCATCTTCCCTGTGGCCCCTTCCCACTTCCCTCTGTCTCCTTCCTAGCTGCCATGAGTGGAGCAGCACTCCTCCACCACATCCTTCCACCATGATGTTCTGCCTTTGGGCCCACAGCAATGGACACAGCCAACCATGCTCTAAGCTTCTTGAACCATGAGTCCAAATAAAATTCCTCCTCTAAGTTGTTTTTGTCAGGTATTTTAGTCACAGCAATGAAAAGTTCACTAGTACACCAACGCTGCATAAAACAATTCATCCCCAAACTTGTGGTTTAAAACAGGGGTACTTCATTATGGCTCATGAAGTTCATTATGGCTCAGTCTACAGGCTGGCAAGGCTATTCTTCTGCTGGTTTCAGCTCTCTGCTGGTTTCTCCTCTGCTGGAGAGTTTCAGGGAGCAGGGCAAACATTGAAGGTGGCCTCACTTAATGTTCCACAGCTAATGCCAGCTGCCAGCTGCCAACTGGGGTGCCTTGGTTTTCCACTACTTAGCCACTCATCACCCTATAGAATAGATGAGCTTTTTAGATGATTGTCTCAGTATGGTGCCTGTGTTCTAAATATTCCATAGCAAAAGTAAAAGGCACTTTAAAGTCTGGCCTCAGAAATTGCATGTTATTATCATTGCATTCAGTTGGTCAAGACGAGTCAAAGGGTCAACTGATATTTATGGGGTTGGGAATTAGACCGCACTGCACTTCTTGATTGAAGAAGTGGCAGTCAGGCTGTAAAAAGACTTGGAGAGGAAACTTTAGTTATCTTTGAAAACAATCCACCACAGGGGGTTCCAAATAATAGTATCAATTCAGGGTCCTGCCTTCACAGAACTAACTTGCTCTCTCTCTAACCTAGCACAGCACAATGTCTCTGGCTCTAGTCTCCTAGGAATCAGAATCTAAGCCTTTTCTTAGAACTGTAATGTATTTCTCAGTGTTTGGGCTACATCAACAATCTTTTTCTTCCTACCTCAAGTATAAGTTTGAGGAATGAAAAGAAAAAGGCACTTTTTTTTTTAAAGAAAAGACAGTGAGAAAGAGAGAGCAAAAGAGAGAATCAATTTTTATTGAGTTTTTTCACATGGCTTTCATTGCTCTGATGCTTAGTTGTGTACATCGGTGCTGGGGTTTGAATCTGTGTACTTGTGCATGCCAGGCAAGCACTGTAACCACCACGCTACCGCTCCAGCCCCAACCTTTTTCTTTTTTTAAAGTAATATATTTTTTCCAAGTGGAAGACTAAAGTGAAAAAAAAATGTAGTGGCTTACAATACCAGCAGCTGATTGTTTGGAGGATCCATGCAGTAAAATCTTGAAGATCTACCCATGAAGAACTTAATTGAGAGAGCACAATAGACATCTGAGTACCTCCCGCAACGTCAGAATGAGCACAGAACAGTTTCTTCACGTTCAACAGGCCCTGACAAGAGTCAAGAGTCAACTGAGCAGCAACAAGCGGGTGGATCATGCAGAGACTGGCACTCAGAAAGCAGCAGCTCTGACCTCAACTATTTTGACAAGTTGTTATATAACCCTGAACCTGCCCCTGTGTCTGTTTCTGTGTGGCAACAGTACAACTGCCCACAGGACACATAAAAAGCATTTTAGATGTATCTGATAAAACTGCTTAGTAGAATGTCAGAACACTATTTTCCCAACATTTGGGATACTGCTAATCAGTGGAGCACTTTAAGGGACTGGAATAAAAATGGAAATGCTCTAAGTTTTAAAATATGTCATTTGGAAAAAACGGTAGCCATTGAGTTATTGTAAAGGATTGACAGCTGAAACTTCATTCAGAGATTATTGTAGTAAATAATAATGCAAAATGCTATACATATTTTTCTATGAATCAGTGATTAATAACTTAAAAGATTTTATGGGAGTCTAGAGATGTATCTCAGTGTTAGGGTGCTTGTCTAGCATGCATGGGGCCCTGTAGTCAATCGCTACCCTCCTACACGCACACATACACACACACAAGATTTTAAGGAAGAAATATCACGGTGTCAGATACTCACTCAGTGTTTTTGCTAGATTCATATTTTGATCTAATAAAAGACAAAGAAGAATGATTGCTCTTTCTGTGTGTATGTTTGTGTGTGTATGTTGAGGGGGTAGATCTATATAAGGCACCCCTCAAGGAAAAATTCCACCTAATACCCAAAGCAATACATACTCCCATTGGTCATTTGATTGTCGATCTTCCAAATTGGTTATAGTCAGTGATTAAGTGTACTTGGAATGATGTATCACAAATATATATCTTTTTCGTCCAATTTACTCTCAGTTCCTTACCTGCCCAGATTCCTCACTTCATTTTCTGCCTCCCTTTCTGCTATGAACTGATGATATACATTTACAAATTTGAAATAATATAAACTCTCTCATCATCTATTTTTTTTCTTTTTCTTTTTCTTCAGGGCTGAGGACCGAACTCAGGGCCTTGCTCGTGCTAGGCAAGTGCTCTGCCACTGAGCTAAATCCTCAACCCCTCTGTCATCATCTTTTGACTCTTGACAGTGAATTGTGACATCTAAAGAATGTACAATACCCAGAACAGTGAGCAGGTAACTGGAAAGGCGCTAATAGCAAGGTTGCAGCAATGGTAAAACAATCCAGTGGTCAGAGGTTAAACGCACAAGCTGTAGACAGCAGCCCTTGCCAAAGCCTCCGGTTTTGGAATACTCGAGTCCAGGCCTCAGAGTCTGACATATGATCCTCTCTGTACACTCTCCCAGAGTATCATAATGCACTTTTTATTACTCTAAGCCATGCTACATTGGGCTTTCTCAAAGAGTGATGAAATGCTAGCAGTTTCAACAGAATGTAGCAGAACAATTGGAACAAAACCACAAATGAGCAGAAGTTTGGCACCCGCTGCCTCCAAGGGTAGAGTGATTAAATTAATCTTTTCCAAATGCAACTAATTGGATCTTCAATTCCAAAGTAAATAGAGATAAGGCTTATTAGATTACAATATTCATAAGTGCAGGAGGCTCAACATGTACCAGAGGTGGCTAAAAAAAAAAAAAAAACTATATTAAGGCAAGGGTTAAAACATGCTGAAACTTTGAGCAAAGATAAATCCATGTAACTAATTCCATATTTAAAAAATTCTGAGAGGTGTCCTAATTGTGTCTGCAAATAAAGGATCAGTAATCTATGAAGTTAATTTCCTACTCCGAAAATGCTGGTACATCCTACCCTGGAGACCATTAGATTCCATTTGACTCCTATGGGGTGTTATCTTACCTGCACCCATTTATTGATTCCACAAATTCTGTGCCTGTTTATATGGCCCACATTCATCTCAATATCATAGGAGCTGTAAATCCAGACAGAAAGCAAAGTTGCCTCTGTCCTATGAAGAGTCATGGTTAACACAGCCTTTCCTTTAAACAATTCAACTTCACTCTGCTTGCCCAACTGGTTTCTCTGTCACATTGTTCAAGATTTCAGCTTTAGTCAGCTTTTTCAAGACCTGAGGAGGAAAGTTTACTTGGCTCATAGTTTCAGAGATTCAGTCTGTATTCAGTCAACTCCACAGCTCTGGGTCTGAAGCAGAATATCATGGCAGAAGGGCATGGTGGAATAAAGCATCTCAGGATTGATAACTGGGAAAGACAGGGTTGGGGAGGTGTTCCACTCACCAAGGACAAAATATAAACCCTGAGGCCATGCCCCCAGTGACCTACTTCCTCCAGTCACACCTACCTGCCTACAGTTACCCCTTGCCCCAGTTAATCCATATTAGTGGATGAATCCACTGATTAGGTCACAACTCTCATAATCTAAGCATTGTAAAAGGGTAGAGACCCCCTGATATAAAACAAATATACTTAATTAAGATTGAGCATGCCAAAATGGTTGGAAATAAAATCCTTGAATTGTGCTGTGGTAAATGGACAGAAATAGTGTCACGGTCATTGTGACTGTCTGTGAAGCAGCCCTCCGGAGGCTCCCACAAGCTGCCATTTTCCGATATAGATAGTCCCTATCTAGCCCGCCCTGATAGCCCGCCAGGTGCAACTTGAAATCGATAAACAGAAACTTGCTGCTTGCATCTCTTGGAGAAAGACCCCTTCTTGTAAGTCTGTTTGTAAGCCTGCCAAAATTTTCCTTTAAAAGCAGCCTGCTTGAGTCACTCAGGGCTGCTGCTCTCCCTGAACTTAGCTTTGGAGCAGTGGCCCTGGTGCACCAGCCTGTTTCTTCCCTTTTCTGTTCCTTCTCTTTCCCCCAAATAAACTTTTTTCTTTCTTTTTTTGGTCTCTGGTGGTCTCACTATGCATTGATAACCGGACCCCACAACAGCATCTAACCTCTGAACATTCTTGCATTGTCTCGTACATGAGCTTTTGGGGGATACCTCATGTCCAGATCATAACATGTTCCCACCGGTGCCTATGTTCTGGTGTAAACTATTTTATGCAAAGTTTTTAACGAAGAAAAAAAATGGCAGGCAGGATTTATTCAACCTAACTTTCAACCCAATTAACTTTTGTTTATATCTCAAAATCATTGAAAGTATTCCTAATTCCACCCAATTTCCTACTCCAAATTGATTAGTACCCATAGACAGACTATTTCACCAGTGCTTAAATTTTTATAAACACATACACATCATCTTGAGGTTGGGACAAAGCCATCTTCTCTGGCAGGTGCTTTCCTCCAGACTGAACATGAAGAAGCAACTGTTCACTCTCTCTTCCCATCTTATAAAAATGTTTCTTTTGTAATCAGTTCACTGATCATGCTCAGGCTTGGTATGTGTAGCATTGTAACCTTTCTTGTCCAATGACAGTCCTGGCAATATTCATGACTTCTGTGCTCTGCCCAGAGCGGGTGCTTCCGGTTTCTAAGACAGGACACAGGAAGAGACCATGCCGGGGCACAACCCTCAGGGTACCTCCCGGTGCTAAACTGAAGTACTTAGATTTCCACATGCTGTAAAATGTCCATGAGATACCTGACTATCAGGCACCAGAGAGTTCCCAAGACATTCTAATTTTGGGCTCTTAGGGACCCAGGGAACAGAAGGCTCTCAGCCCCTCAAGACAGCGTTTGCTTAATACTCTAAGCTCATCCATTCCTTGACCACTAGGAGACTTCTTTGGGTGATAAAGTAAAATAATGCAGTATTGTTTGGGGAGGTTACTAGTTCTTAATTATACAATTTCCTGTTCTAATTTGGAAGTGCATGGTTCCCTCAAGGAACAAGAGTGGGTAGTATTAAACACATCCTTCCCACCCCCCCTTGGTAAGCAAAAACCAAGAAAATCCAAAAACTCTCCTTCCTGGGCTTAACTACCTCCCCTCATAGGGTGTGTGGCTGAACACAGGGATGCTTGGGGAGTGAGATGTAGGAGTAGACAGGGCAGGGTCTCGACTCAGATCTGATTAAACCTCCTCAAGCCTTACTACATTCCTTAACCTCACGGAACCATCTAAAAATCAGAGGTAATAATTCCTACCTGACAAGTTCAAAGTGAGGAGAAAAATCATCAAGGTGATACACCTCACACAGAGCAGGCTTTTAGTAAAAGGTAGTTATTGTTATTTTTAATCTAAAATGCAAGGCAATGATAATCTGACTTGTGGGATATTACTGTAACTATTTGGCACAACTTATAAAAAGTCACAGAACTCTTTTTTTTTTTTTTTAAGAGAGAGGAACAGTGAGAGAGACAGAGAAAGAGAGAAACAACTTTATTTAGTTTTTCACATGGCCTTAGTTGCTCCAACATTCAGTTGTGTACGTGGTGCTGGGGTTTGAACCCGGGTCCTCGTGCTTGCCAGGCAAGCGCCGAAACCGCTGAGCCACCGCTCCAACCCCCACAGAACTCTTTTTTTAAAGAGGTTTTTTAAAACCCACTTATGATCGCTGGTCAACTGTTCCATTTTTCAAGTACTCCCTGACATAATTTGGGCCATTTTATTTCAGGACTGTGGTGAGTTACTTAATTGTTGTTTTTATATTTTTCCAATGGCATGCATATTTTGTCTCTAAATAGCCTGAAAACTCTTAAGCTGACTAGATTACCCACAGGAAATCCTCAAGAATGCTTGCTGAAAGAATGATAAGGCTTAGTGATTCTAGTGTTTTGTTTGATTGTTTGGTGTGTGTGTGTGTGTGTGTTGTGTGCTTTGATTGATTGGTTGTTTTTGTCTTCTAAAGCATTGTGCAGTTTCAAAATGACTCAAGGGATAGCTATTCGCAAATACCATTTATTATTCAAAAATGAGAGGATGGAGAAAATATATTTGTAGAAGACAGGGGGATTGTTCTGAAGGGGTGAAGGATTTATACTGTTAGGAGTGTGTACATCACCTCAGGGTTCAAATCTGTTTCTAAGGGCTTTGCAGCAGCTCAGCTGGGGGCAGTCTGGTTGCCTACCTTACACTCTCCTGCGCCTAGAGGGAAAGGAACCAGGAAGAAATCCTAAGCACGGCAGCTTTTGAGACAGTCCATGTTTCTAAATGAGCTGAGATCTTAAACTATATGTGATCTATTCTGTTAGGATATTCAATCTTGGAGACTCAAATAAGACAGAAAGGAAGTAAATGTGTGAGCAATAATGCCCCCTAAAATGTTTATCATTTTTTGAAGGTCATCTTTGAAGGAAGGTCCTGCTGTTATGACACATGTAAACTAAAAGAGACTTAAGACATAAAGCTAAGAAGCAACAAGGGCAATGGCTGGATGCCAGTCCATCAGAGACCTGCTAGAGAGTCCGTGCTTTCTTCCTCGGTGATAAATTCAGGAGTGTTTTATGGACTTGAATGAACATGTGAAGCTCCTACTGATTTAACACGCACTTTCTATGAATGCTGCTCAAAGATTAGTCCTTGGCCATGGGTTGCACATCAGTGAAGCTGTGTGGGGGTCCATTACAACATACAACATTCTTTACTTTTATATCCTATCAAAGAATGCTAAAGAAAAAGGGTGGTCAAAAATGAGATGTGACCTTAGAGAGAAATGTAAGACAATCTTACTGCATCTGTATACCTCCCTACATTTTTTCCCTCTGGATTATTTTGACAAATTCCATTTAGTCACATCATTTTGCCCATGATACTTATGCTCATATCTTTCAAAGATCAGAATTCTATTCTTAAACCTAGCAGCAATATATTATGCCACCTAAAAACATCTATAGTGATTCCTTGATGTAATTAAATACCCAACTCTGACCACCTTTTGCATAATTACACAAGTTAATTGTATACAAGTTGATATATTCCCATGAAAATGACAGCTGCCATAACTAGAGACACACAATCTCCGAACATTGTTAATAAGATTTAAATTATTGAGGAGACGAACGTCTAGCATAGGCTTCAAGAATAAAAGCCTATTTCGGTAAAGAAAGCGATCCACTTTTAGGAGCATTTTCTTTCCCCAGTGTACTTAAATAGCACATTTAATCCATCCACTTAACTAAAAGTGATGGAGTGCCTGCACATGGAAAATTGAAAGCATTTATTTTTAGGTTCAAGTTGTACAACACTCCACCTGACCAAGAAACATCATAGAAATCTAATAATGCCAGCAGTTCACAAATTTGTTGGTTTATTCAAGAAAAACTCTGAGTTTCTCACACACACAGGTTAGGAAAATTAGGAATATAAACTACGGAAGGTGAAAATCAGAACATTGAGATTCTATAGAACATTAACAGTCTAGATCGCGAGTGTGTGTGTTTAATTTTGTGCAATTTTATTGCAGGTATAGGTTAATCTGTTTGCCACCAGTCAAGATGCAAAATGGGCCCCTTACAAAGATCTCCTGCATGTGCCTTTTATAGCCACAGTGCGTTTTTTTGATGCAAGCACCACCTGCATCAAAATCTGGAGGTGAAAACCTGGTGTTACGCATAAATTACAGGACCTCACTCAAGAAAGACTGAGTCCACCAGGTGTGGTGGTGCACGCAGGTAATCCCAGTGGCTTCAGAAGCTGAGGCAGTAGGATCGCAAGTTCACAGCCAGACTCAGCAATTTAGCAACACCATCAGCAACTTAGCAAGACACTGTCTTAATCTAAAAAACATTTAAAAGGCTGGGGATGTGAATCAGCTGTTGTGTACCCCTGGGTTCAATCCCTGGTTAAAAAAAAAACAAGAAAGAAACTAAGTCCAAAACAGTGAAGGATGGAACCTACATGTGAGCAAATTGTCAAAGAAAATTTTACTTGTACTATATTTTAAGAACATTTGTCATATTTCAGCATTGTGCCTATAGTATACATTTTACTTAAAACTAGGCCTGAAGATATTCCAGAACTATTGAATAAGATACTATTTAAATTATTGCATCTAAATAGAATGATTCAAGACAAGATCAAATCAAAAATCTATTTTGGATTTTTTGGGGAGAAAAGCAATATGTATAGTGTACGGGAAAGCAATGTGTATAGCTGAATTGCATTAGCCAGCATTTTGTCACTAATGAAATGACCAAGGCAGGCTATTTGTGAAGAGGAGATTTATACTGGCTAATGGTTCTGGTAGTTCAAGGACTCCCATTTGATGATAGCCTTTAGGCTGGCAGATTCCCAAGGTTTCACAGTGCATCACGTGGCAAGAGATAGGGAGTGGATGCGAGTCTTGGGTTATCTCCCTTCCCTCTTAAAAAGGCATCAATATGTAATCATGGAGGCTCCATCCTGATGACTTTATCAAATTCTATTCACTTTCCAAAGGTCCCACCTCTAAACATCATGGTTTGATTAAGTTTTGACCATCTTAACATCTCACATTGGGAATTAAACTTTAACACATGGAGCTTTGTAGGATGCTTGAGCCACATCCAAACCACAGCATGCACGAGAGCCAACTGAAGCTGCAAAGTTTAAAATAATTCCCAAATATGCAATGTGAAACTAATTTCCTTGCTAGCTCCTACCTGGACACTATGCTATGTATTTAACGTTCACCATTATTCTGTTGTGACACACATTTTACAGATGAAGAAACAGAGGCTCAGAGGGAAAAAGTCAACAGATGCACAGTTGGCAAGCAGCTGTGATGGGATTCAAATGCACCACGGGTGTACCTGATATCAATATTCATACTCCATGATGCCAAGATTTATATATAGAACACAGGGTTTTGTGATTGAAATGCTATCTTCATTAAATTTTGCTGCTTTTTTTGGTCCTCATTTTGGTTTGGGAGTGGTATTAGGTTAGGATGAGGCAGTACTACTCGAAATGCGTTATCAGACTCATTAAGTGCAGAAATTTGGAGTAAGCATTTAAAAACTGTCATAGCAATTTGACTTTGCCGTGATAGAAGTAGATTCATCTCATTGAACAGAGCAAAGGCCAGCTCAGAATTTCAAACCCGCATGAGTCCCGTGTGGCTCCGGCTACATATGGATCACATGCAGTAGCATCATGTACTGATTTGCAGTGGATGAGGGGAAACTATTGGATCCTACTTTTGGAAAGCACTGGGTTTTGCAATGGAAAATGTTAAAGGTGTAACCTACGTCCTTTACAACCTAGTTGCCCATGATACAGTCTAGGTGTAAGTCAGACAGCCTCTTGGAAGCTGTCCAAACCTTACAAAGCCCACAGCTGTGCCCCTTGAGGATTTTCCCAGGCTTTCGCAGACTACCGTGATCATCACACCAACTATATTCTGCAAAATGGTCTTTCACTCATACCAATTCCCAATGTGTTTAGTTATCTCATAATATTCAGCGAGTGGGAAGGGGAAGAAAATGTGAAAGAGGAGGAACCTGAACACAAATCTCACTCGTAGTACCGCCCCCTGCCCACTGACTTGCAGCGGGCATCAGTATTTGAAGCCTGATGTTAATCTGTGGGCATTTTTTGTTGCTGTGATTGATGGTCCTCCTTTGGCTCCATTTTATTGTCATTCTAGAAGCCACTTGATTAGGAATCTGGTATCCCTTTCCTCACTGGCTCAGCCTCCTCTGTCCCCTTTTATCTAACAGATACTACTTAAAGCATTGGCATTCTCTTATAACAGCTATGAGCTGCTGAAAACTTATGTAACTATTTCAGTAATTCACACAACTATATGACTTACACATAATTACCCCCATTTTTTCATAAGAAGGCACTAAAGTTTAAGAAGGGTTATTTTCTCCAAGCAAGTCAGCTAATAAAAGACAGGGAAAAGCTTTGACTGTTTTTTAACCACTTTAACGAGTAAATATTGCTCGTTATTAATCGCTCCATGTAGGAAATAGTAAATATGTCCACTAAGAAGATGAGAAGACTGAAGCAGAGAGGGTCAGCAACCTAGGTGCAAGACAAGTTCTCATGACTCCGAGGGATGATCTTCAGATTAATGCTTATTTAGAGATTATGTGTCTTCTTTTGTTACCAGTATCCACTAATGTCCCACTGTGCTGTCTTAAAACCTTCACTTGCACTGTGCACATGAGTTACTTGAGCTGAATAGCTCAGGAAAGACAACAGCAAAACACGTCATGTAACTTAAAGTTATGTATGCCTAGAGCTTCGGACTGTGTTTTCATTTAGATTAATATATGATTTAGGTTTCTTGCAGATAAAGGCAAAGTGAGGTTGTATATTGAAAGGAAGCAGACTACGTTACAAGGAATAGGGTAAAGATAGACAGATAGTAGATCTCAACAAACACAACAATGAGTTAAGAATTCAAGGATCAAGATGATAATACCACATAGAACTTATGAGGGAGAACACTGGCAGTTTTTTGAGGCATTAAATTTGGCCTTCATCAAATTTTGAATGAGTCAATATGGAATATGAATCCAAATGCTGAGTTATTAAAAATAAGCCCTTAAAAACACCTTCTCTCTGTGCGAAGACATGTGTTTTCCCTTAGAACCAGGCAATTCAAATACTTGGATAGAGAAAGCAGGATTGCCAATTAGACCTGCCCTATTCTTGGCTCCCAGGACAATTCATCTCTCTCCCCTTCACTGTCTGCTTTTCTGATGCAGCCAAACTACTTACTGCAGTGCCTAGAAAGTAATTCCAGAAGAAGATGAAATGTATTGGGGGAACGGCAAGGAGATAATTCCTAAGATAATTTCTTACATTTTAATGTTTTGGTGGTTTTATTACTCTAATTCCTAGTCCTTTTCCATAACAATCCACTGATTTTTTTTGAACTTGCCAGTTTATTGAATAATTTCCAAATTCCTTTTCCATAATATTTAAAAGCAGTACTAGTAATAGAAACTTACCAATTAACAAAATGTTTTATTATTACATTTCAAGTATGTGTGTTTTAGAAGAGAATGAAGGAAATGTTAAAACTGTAAGAATAAGAGATTTTTAACTTCCCTTTTTAGGTTAATTCCCATGTATTTTATTCTTTTTGAGGATATTGTGAATGGGACTGATTTCCTAATTTCTACATCTTCCTTGTTACTGTTAGTGTATAGGAAAGCTATTGATTGATGGGTGTTGATCTTGTAGGCTGCCACTTGGCTAAATCTGTTTATAAGTTCAAGAAGTTTACTGATGGAGTTTTTTGGATCTTCCAGATACAGGATCATGTCATCAGCAAAAAGGGAGAGTTTGAATTCCTCTTTTCCTATCAATATCCCTTTGATTTCTTTCTCTTGCCTTATTGCTCCTGCTAGGGTCTCAAGAACAATATTGAATAAAAGTGCCAAGAGCAGACAGCCTTGTCTTGTTCCTGAGTTTAGTTTAGTGGAAATGCTTTCAGCTTTTTTCCTCCGTTTAGTAGTATACTAACAGGGTGCTGAATTTTATCAAAGGCCTTTTTTGCATTCATGGAGTTCATCATATGGTTTTTGTCCTTGATTCAGTTTCAGTGGTGAATTACGTTAATTGTTTTGCATATGTTGAACCAACCCTGCATACCTGGAATGAAGCCCACTTTATCATGATGGGTTATCTTCTTGATAAGTTTTTGAATACGGTTTGCTAGAACTTTATTCAGAATTTCTGTGTCCAGGCTCATCAGGGATATTATTCTGTAGTTTTATTTTTTGAATCAGCAAATTACATTGACACAGCAAAATCCATATCCATAGCAGCTCAATTTACAATAGCTAAATTAGGGAAAAAACCCATATGATCCTCCCTGGATGAATGAATTCAAAAACTTTGGTACATATACACCATGGCGTTCTACTCAACAATTAGAAACAATGATATAGCAGCCTTTGAAGGTAAATGGATGGATGGAAGAAATCATGCTGAGTGAAGTCAGCATAACCCAATGAACCAAGGGTCAAACGTCTTCACTCACCTGTGGAAAATGGAGCTAATCCTTGACTATTGTGAAAGGTGGTTAACTCTCATGTATTAAAACCCTGATAAGGTGTAGTGACATATATACAACCTAAAACAATCCACTGATTTAAGAGTTCACTTGACCAACTGGGCATGGTGGCACGTGCTTGTAATCCCCAGGACTCAACTCCAGAGGATGAGGTAGGCAGATTACAACTTCAAAGCCAGCCTCAGCAACTGAGCGAGGCCCTAGGCAACTTAGAGAGACCTATCTCAAAGTAGAAAATAAAAAGGGCTGGGAGGTGGCCAAGTGGTTAAATATCCCTGTGTTTAGGTTTAAGGCATAATTTGAACTAGCTCCTAAATGGCAGTCCATGGTCTTATTGATACACCTCTATTCCCTCTGGCTCCCCTTCCTGCAATTTGGAAGAAGGTAACTTGAGTTCAGCAGTCACTTCTGCCAAGAGGACATTTTCCATTGAGTTGGAAGCCCATTCTTTTAGGGAGCTTTGCCCATTAGGACAAAGTTTGATCCATTAGGATCTGGAACAGCCATTTACTATTTCATTAAGAAATATCGACACCTCTGGAAAGTACACACAAACAGAAGGAAGAGGGCAAGTTTCACAGCCTTGGGAAGCAGGAAAAAGTGCCACCGAGAGGCACAGCCATGTAAATAGTGGTTCTCTCTACCCAATTCTGCTGCCACTGACATAATTCTCACTCCTTTTTTCAGACTCTGGGCCTCTCAGGGGATGTGCTTTGGCATTGAGGACCACAGTGGAAAGAAGAGAGAAGTTTTGAATATGTGATGAAGGCCCATGCTCCTGGTGAGGCCTTGGAATGTTTCTGGTGAATACAGGTAGCTGCTGATGAACAGTGTCTCTGCAAAGGTGGTGTGTGCAATCTTCTGGTCCATGTCATCCTCTGACCACCAAAGGTTCAGACTCTTCGTGATTAGGGTTCCTCAACATTTGACCCAACAGTACCCAGGCAGCCCTGAGGCCTCCGACTCTCTATACCTTCAGTGCCTGCACAAGAACCACAGTTTCCTCCGAGGTATTCTTCATTTTCTGAGGGGTTAGGAGATGGGTACGGGGTAGGGCATTCCCCTTCTTTTCCCCCGATACCTTATACTGTGGTCTTTAGCAAACACTGTTGACATGGGCTGCTCCACTGAGCCTTTGGACATCTCTAGACCAGATTCAGGTATCCATCACACTATTGCCCACATGCCTTCAAATTTTGGGCAAACCCCTTCCCCCAAAGAACCACCCTCACACACACCATCAGCAAGGGACTGAGAGATTTTTCAGCTCAGCAACCAACCAGCCAGCTGCCCTTCTTCCAGGCTATCAACCTCCCACAGTTCTCTGGCTGTCCCCTATACTTAGGGTGTGAGCGCAGGAGGAACTGGCTGCTGTTTCTCATGAGCACTGGTCTTTCCTCTGGTGCTCAACCCCATTTGGCCCTTTTCTCTTTATTGTCTCTAGGGGGAAGGGCCTGAACCCCTAATTGATGGAAAAGAAGCTATCTCCAAATGGCACCAGCCAATGGGCAGCTCTGTGGATTTAGAATATGTGGAACAGAGATTCCCCTGCTCTCTTGGGTTAGTCAAAAAACATCCTTCAAACAGCTTGGTCTAAAGGGCATGTTTTTAAGTAACAGTTCAATCATCTTAATGTGGGGTTGACCGTTACTTCATTTCTATGTCCTTTCTGATGGAAGTTTGCAAGGAAGATCGGACTGATTATTTACAAATGTTTTTTTTCTCTCTCTCTCTCTGTGTTTTATAATGGACAGCTAAAATTTCAGTGTGGTGCTTGAGACATAAAATGTAGCCATGTACTAAGATGAGACAAACAGAGGAAATGTAATTTCACTATTTTTGTTACGTACATATAATTCCCAGGCTTCAGTTTAGAATGTTGAATTCCTCCTTATCCAACCCCATGTCTCACACGTTGCTGTGATTTTTTTTATTAGAAGTATATAGAGATACAATTGAGGGGGAAACATCAAAACAATAGCAATCAATGTATATATACTTTGTTATCCAGGGGTAATGCTAAAACATGGATAACAACCTTGGGTTTTACCTGTTGCAGTTTCCCCCAGAAGAACTCATGCGTTAAATGGGTAGCTTGTGGAGGAATGACATTGGCTTCTGGGATGGTTCCCCCATCTTCCCATTCTCCAGACTCCTATGAGTTCTTCATATACCCTCCCCCCTCCCCATACCCCTCCCTACACCTCCAAGCATCCTAGAGAGCTGTGATTTTTTTTATAAATTGTTCTATGCTGCATTGCCATATTGGACCTCTACTAAAATAGCAGATGACTTCTTTCAGTTTCTGCTAATCCACTGTCCTTCCTGGTCAGAGAACTTGTCCAAGCAGCTGACCTGGTTCTATTTCATTTATTTCTGTTGTGACCTTCATCAGTTCTTACTTCTGCTTACTTTGGTTTCATATTCTCCTTTTTGCTGGTCTTTATTATTTTTATTTTTTATTAAGAAATTTATTTGTTGAACAATCAAACAAGCTTCTAACGAAATAATATAATACATATATATAAATTCTGAAAGTTAGATTTACCCCCAAGACCCCCCCAGTTACCCACCATTATCCTTCCCCCCCTTCCCAATACATCTCTACGAATGCCATAGGTTGTATGACATTACACCTTATTCAGATTTAAAACATGAGAACTGACCTCCTTTCTCAATGGCCAGGGTCTAGCTCCAGCCTCCACAGATGAGTGAAGTCATTCGACCCTTGGTTCACTGGGTTATGCTTATTTCACTCAGTATAATTTCCTCCATATTTGCTAATCTTTAAAGATGTAAGCTGAGGTCTTTGAGTCCTTTTGTTTTCTATAATACAAGCATTGTAGAGCTACAAGTTTTCCTCCAAGTACTGCTCTAGCAGAATACCACATTTTGGTATGTGGTATTATAATTTCATTATTTCAAACTTCAAAGAAAAATCTTTGATCCACTTTTTTAGAAGTATTATCTCGTTTCCAAACATATGGGGAGATTGTCCAAATGTCTTTGTTATTGACTTCCAATTTAACTTGAGGACAGAAAACTCTGCTATGCATTATTTAAATTCTTTTTAAACTATTTCATGATCAGAATATGGCAGCATATTCTTTGTGTATTCTCCTATTTTTATGTCTAATGTTTTTATAATTGAGATAGATTTAAGTCTAACATCTTGCTATTTGTTTCTATTTCCCCATCTGTTCTATGTTCTAATTTTCATATTTTACTGCCTTCTTTTAGATGAAATGACTTTTTCATAACTCCATTTTACTTCTTTGTATTTAACTATAAACTTTTGAGATTTTGCTTAATTATTTTAGTGGTTCATTTAGGGTATAAAACTTACTGTGGTCCACCTCCAAGCCGTAATGTAACACACATGGATGAAAAACTTCTCATTAGTATGCTTCCTATTCTTTCAGATTTTGTACTATTTTATTGTGCTTTTTGCTTCTATTTGTGCTATAAATCCCATTCATTTCTCCTTCATTTTGAAAGATATTTTTTTCTGGGTATTCAGTTCTAGATTGTGTGTGTGTCTGTGTGTGTGTAAAATACTTAAAAAAAAATGTTGCTTGCCAGGCATAGTGGCACACACCTGCAATCCCAGCAGCTCCGGAGGCTGAAACAGGAGGATGCAAGTTTGAGGCCAACCGTAGCAATTTAGCAAGGCCCTGAGCAACAGCAAGACCCCATCTCAAAAATGATAAATAAAATGGGCTGCCGATACAGATTAGTGGTTAAGGGCTCTGGGTTCAATTCCCAGTACCAAAAATAAATGAATAAATTAAATAAAAATGAAATAAAGTAAATCTTGCTATATTGGCTTTTCACTTTGCATCGTTTCTGTAAAAAAATGTACAAATGCTTCTATATTTTCCTCTATACAAAATATGTCTTCTCTCTCTCTGGTTGTTTTTAAGACTCACTCTTACCAATGGTCTTGAGCAATTTAATTATGAAGCTTTCGTGTTTCTTGTTCTTGAGGTTTGTTGAGTTTCATGCTAACTACCTGTATGTTATGCCTCTTGAAGTTGTTCCACAGTGCCCTGATGCTTTGTTGAGTTCTTCTTCTTCCTTTTATTTTTTAACTTTTTTTGCCCTTTTTTTCTTTATGCATCATTCTGAGTAGTTCCTATTATTCTAACTTCACTGATACAAGTTTACTAATATTTTCTTCTGTACTGCCTAACTTGCTGATAATCCCATTCAGTATGTTTTATATTTCAGATATTCTCATTTTAATATTGTGAATTCGATTTAGGAGATACAGACAGATAATTAGGTGATAGATATTATTTAACATTTCCATTATTCCCTCCAGCTTTCTGGATACATAAAATGTAGTTACTATAACTATTTTAATGTTTGTGTCTTTTCTAATTTTTTATTTGGTTCTGATTCATTTTCTTCTTAATTTTTCTTTAATATGTGTCTCTCTCTCTCTCTCTCTTTTTTTTAATTTCCATGCCCGGTAATCTTCAAATAGATACTATGCATTGCTGATGGTTGGGTGTTGGAGTTTTAAAATTGTAATACCACAAAATATGAGCTCTACTATTTTAACCAATTTTGAGTCCATAATACAACATTATTAACTATAGGCAAAATGTCATACAGCAGATGTCTAGAGCTTATGCATCTTGCATAAGTGAAACTTTATACTAGTTAAACAACTCTCCATTGCCCCCTGCTCCTAGCCCCTGAAAATCACCTTTCTACTCTGTTTCTACGAGTTTATCTTAAGTGCTTCATTTATGGAATGAAACAACATTTGTTCATATGTGACTGGCTTCTATAACTTAGCATCATTTCCTCCAGGATCATCCATGTTGTCACAACTGGCAGTATTTTTTCTTTAAGGCTAAATAATATTCCATTGGGTGTGTATGTGCATGTATGCACACACGTGTGTGTATCACATCTTCTTTTTCCATTCATCTGTTGATGAGTACTTAGGTTGTTTCCATATCCTGGCTATGGTGAACAAAACCACAATGAACATGAGTGAAGGATCTCTTTAAGATTCTGATTTTGATTCTTTTGGATATATACCCAGAAGTGGTACTGCTGGATCATATGATAGTTAAATTTTTTATTTTTTTCACTGTGAGTTTCCCTTGCTGCATAAAAGCTTTTTAGTATGAAATGGTCCCACTGGTCTATTTTTTCTTCTGTTGCCTGTGCCTTTGGTGTCGCATCTAAGAAAGCCAATGTCATAGGTTCTCCCATGTTTTTCTCTAGGGTATTTACAGTTTTAGGTCTTATATGTGAATGTTTAAACTGTGTTACTAACATTGTCAACAGGAAACTTCCTTCAGGCATTAACTTGGGGTGATTGTAGGCCTTAGGCCGTTGACTTCCCATCTTTTGAAGATCATTAGCATCCATTGTCTGAAATTCAATGTTTTGAAAACAGTCCTGCACATTTTATCTAATTTATAAATTTTTTCAGTCAGAATGGTAAATCCAACCCTCCTACTTCAGAAGCAGACATCCTCTCCCACCATTCTTTTTTTTAAGAATTACTTATTTTTACAATCAATTTTATGTATTTATTCATCTGGTTTTTGTTTTTCCAACACTTAGTTGTGTACATGGTGCTGGGGTTTGAACCTGGGTCCTTGTGCATGCCAGACAAGTGCTCTACTGCTGAGCCACTGTTCCAGCCCTCTCCCACCATTCTTGATGTATATATTCACATGAGTTTTCTTGGCAAGAGGAATGAACTCTTATTACATTTTAGAATATCCTAAAATGATTTCATAAATCTTACAAAGGTATAAAAATGATTCAAAGATAGTTAATGATTGATGATGGCTATAAGCAGGAAAACTTCACCAAGCCATTATAAAAGTCTAGATGATGAAGTGTTACAACAAAAATTGTTTACAAAGTTCACTTTCAAGAAAGTAAGTTATTGCAATGATATTCAATGTACACTGATTTGTGAAATATTAAAGTTCTCTACTATAGATTAATGTATCTATTTTGTACAGACTTTTAAACATTCATCACCACATAAATAATTCTCATGCTCACTTAGATGTGGAGTCAAAAAGAATTAAAAAAATATAAATTCCCTACCATCAGCACATATATTTTTGTAAAGAGAGAGGGACAGAGAGAGAGAAAGAGAGAATCAATTTTATTTAGTTTTTCATGTGGCCTTTGTTGCTCCAACACTTTGTTGTGTAGTTGTGCTAGGGTTCAAACACATTTACTCACACGTGCCAGGCAAGTGCCATAACCACTAAGCCACTGCTCCAGCCCCTCAGCACATATTCTTAACCAGAGGCTGAAGGACTTTTCCTTAAATAACTCACAAAATTGATTTAAGATCAACACAAAAGATCTTGCAACAAGAACTATGTCATCAGTAGATGACAATTACTCAAATCTTGCATGCCCTTGGGAGTCTGAGTTCCTACTAATATTTCAGTATTCTTGGTTGTAAGCAATAGAAATAACTTGATGCTATCTCAAGGCGAGGAATTTATTAAAAGCCTCACATAATCTATGCAAAAGGTACTGTAAAATCAGAAACTGTGAGTATAAATCCAGGCTGCGGGTGCTCAAAGAGCACTTAGGAACAGCTGAGCAAAACCCTTTAATGGAAAAATGAGACTCTTTGGCCAAAATGACCTACACTGCCAGAGCAAGCAGGGGAAATGACGAGTGGGGAAGGGAAGTGTCAAGGGAAGTGGCATGTAGGAGAAAATGGCACCGGACCTTTGCCAAGCAGCCGGTTTTATTGGTTAAATAGGAGGAGCTGATGACGGGTTGTTCTTTCAGAGATTGGCTGGTGGGTCCATCAGTCCATTGGAACTTGTCTGCTTGTGTCTTGATTGGTTGTTCTTTTCCCAGGCAAGCTGCCCTTTGCCTTGCCACTTAGCCAGTGTCAGGACTCCTTGAGGTAGCTGAAGCCACAGCCCCAGCCTGTCACCATAACTGGTCGGCCATGATCAGCCATGAGGCCTGGCTGAAGCCCTGCCCCCAGCCGGCCTAACAGATACATTTCTTGGTTGGACAACTGGAAGCAAGGGATTTGAGAGATTAGATCTATCTTAAAGTATACCATAGGAACAACCTGACTGGGGATCTGGCTGCCATAGCTAGCACTATAGGTGAAATGAATTAAAACCATATTACTTCTTTCTGTGATTCAATCAAATTTCAAGTCTCAGGCAAAAGATTTTAGTTGGCCATATCCAGTCATGGTTTGGCATTATTTTTATTTATTTTCTTAGTGATTTCAGTTTCATAAATTTACCTTCTGATCATATGGAAACATGTGCACAAAGAAATATATATAAGAATATTCTGCCAGGTGGGATGGTGCATTCCTGTAATCCAAGTAGCTCAGGAGGCTGAGGCAGGAGGATTGCAAGTTATGCTTTGGCATACTTGCTGCTGGTCTTCATAGAGAGCTTGAAACTCTGCCATTCTGCAAGACTCACCCAGCAGTGGGTTCTCTGAACAATAGCAACAACAGATTCAGATGCCATGTAGCAAATAAAACAACAAAGTTCCACTCTATCTTTGGGGAATTTTCATTTCTATTCAGTTAGGAAAAAACTATTGAGGCTGGAACAGTGGTTCAGTGGTTATGGTGCTTGCCAGGCACATGCGTGGATATGAGTTCAAACCCCTACACCACGTACACAATGAAGTATCGGAGCAATGAAAGCAAATGAAAAAAAAAGCTAAATAAAATACAAACTTGATTCTCTCTTTCTCTATATCTCTCGCTGTCCCTTTCTCTCTCTCCCTCCCTCTCTCTCTCTCTCTCTCTATTTGTTAAATATGGACTTACAATTAGGAGGGGAAATCATTATCAAACAATCATCAAGAACAAATGTATATTCACAGAGAAAGCCAAGGCTGATGCCATTCCATGGTTTCCTCCCTTGGGTTCCCCATGGTTCCATGTTTTCCCCTATTAAACCCCCATGTTAAATGGAATTCTCATAGAAGTCGAAGGTTTCCCTCTGAGTTGATTTCCCCCATACTACCTCCCTCTGTTCTCCTTGATGTCCTTCCTATTCCCTTCCCTTCTACCTGCCCCCCTCCCCACATCTCCCAGCATCCTAGCACAGGTTCTCCCTGTTTGTATAAAAATTCATACATGTTGAGGTTATTTTAGTTTAGCCATCTATCATACTGTATCTGGTTGTATTCAAGCTTCCACAAATAAGAGAAAACATTTGGCCCTTGAGTCTCCGAGTTTGAGATATTTCACTTAAAATAATTTTTTCCATCTCCATCCATTTGGCTGCAAATACCATAATATCATTTTCTCTAATAGCTGAGTAGTATTCCATTGTATATATGTACCAAAGCTTTTGAATCCACTCTTTGAGTGAGGGGCATCTGGGTTGGTTCCATAATCTAGCTATAGTAAATTGAGCTGCTATAAACATTGATGAAGACGTATCTCTAACTCTTTTGGGAAAATACCCCTGAGTGGGATAGCTGGGTCATAAGGTGGTTACAGCCCTAGTTTTTTGAGGAGTCTCCACACTGTTTTCCAGAGTGGCTGAACCAGTTTGCAGTCCCACCAGCAATGTGACAGTGTTCCTCTTTTCCCACAGCCCCTCCAGCATCTGTCATTGTTCGTATTCTTTATTTTTGCCACTCTGACTGGAGTGAGGTATCAGAGTGAAGTATCAGAGCAACAAAACCAAATGAAAAGAAAACTAAACAAAATACAAAATTGATTCTCTCTTTCTCTCTATCTCTCACTGTCCCTTTCTCTTAAAAAAAAATTCTGTCCACTACTTGGACAGGAGACAAAGGGATTACTGAGAACACTTACTGTGTACTGCTAGGCATTATCTACCAGGCCTGCCCAAAGATTATTTAATTCCCTGGTATTTGGACCTTTATTCACCTTTCTACTTGCTAATGATTAGTACATTTTACAATTCTGTAAGGTAGACATTAATTTTAGAAAACAGAGTAATGCAAATGATTTTTGCCCCATAGAAATGCAAATAAATTGATCCAAGAATATAAATAATTTCCAACTAAAAAAGAGCCCCAATGTTGTGGGTTTACTGCTTATAGAATAGTAATCATTTTTAAAACCTAAATGATCAATTATTTTCAAACTTCCTTTGTTTCAGTGAATACAAACATTCCCATTTTCCCAGTTCTGTTTAAGCCAGTCTTCCTGTCTTGCTACTCTGAAACTTTACACTTATGAGTCATGTTTTTAACTTTTTTAAATTTAAAGTTTGATAATGCTTTCTGCCTATATCAATATACCCAGCCTCAAGATACCCTGATTTTTTCTTTCTCTAGCTCACTTGTGGAAAAACATATGTATAGAGAAAGCAATTTATTCTCCTTAATACAACTAAGATGTGGAAAATGTTTTTCAGTTAAAAAAATATAATATAAATATCAAATATTCAGAGGTCGAAAGGTCTGGTGACTAAGTATATAAGCTCTAGAGAGAGAATAGTTGGTGTTTACTGCCTTTATGACCCTGGGGAAGTTACTCAACCTTTTTTTCCCATCAGTTTCCTTTTCTACAAATTTGTGATAATAATCTCTATTAGATTGTTATGAGAATTAAATGACTTTGTGCCTATAAAGAATTTATATTAGTGCCTTAAACACAGAAGGCACTAGACAACTAAGGTTATTATCATTAATGCTTGTGCTTTGGGTCTACAAGCTACAGATTTATAACTTTTTCATAACCAATGGCACCACTTTCCAAACACGGCTTATCTGCCATTCCACACTCTGGTACCTTGTATTTTCCAAAGATACCATTTAGTACTTATCCCATTTAATTTCTTATCCCATTTAATGCTTTGGAAAGTAAGCTTGGCATAGTGTTATAAAGAGGTGGCATCTACTTACCTTACCATTGAAACTTGGGAAGGCCTTAGTGACATGCTTGACCAATAGAATATGGCAGAAGTGACACTTTGCAATTTTTGTGGTTAGGTCATAAGAAGTCTTGCAACTCTGATTTATATTCCTTTATAGTTGCTGATGGGTTACACCCTTTCAGAACTCATCTGCCAAGGTCTTAGAAATCCAAACTACATGTGAGTACTCCAGTTGATTGTTCTATCTTTATTCCCAGACAATAATCAACATCAACTGCCATTCATTTTGGATACCCACCCCAATTGAGCCTTTTTAATTTTTTAAAAGACATCTTTTCTTCTTTTTTTAAAGAGAGAGGGACAGTGAGAGAGAAAGAGAAAGACAGAGTCAGTTTTATTTAGTTTTTCATGCGGCCTTCGTTGCTCTAACACTTCGCTGTGTACATGGTGCTGGGGGTTGAACCTACGTCCTCACATGCCAGGCAAGTGTCTTAACCTGAGCCACTGTTCCAGCCCCAACCTGAGCCTTTGAATGACTGCAGCCCCAGCTTCTGAGTGAAATGGCATGGGAGATTTCAAGCAAGAGCCTGCAAACTGAATCCCAGCAACCCATGGACTCATGATGGAGAATAATGAATTTTATTTTAAGTAGTAGGATTTTGGATGGCTTGTTATGCAGCAAAAGACCACCAAAACCCACACCCTTTTACGCTCTTTTGGTCCCCTTGTTATGAATTCCAAAAACAACAGCCATCTTAGCTTATCATGCCTGTAAATTGTACTACCTAAAGTGAACGCAAGCTGAAACCAAAGAACATCAAACCACCATTCCTCTTGGACTTGCTCTGGGGAGGGTATAAGTTCACAGCTCATTTACAGTCATTTTCAGCATAAATATTTGAACATAATGAGATGTCTTTGAAATGCTTCCTGACTTAAGCTCTCCCCTCCCTTTGGGAATTCTACGTTGCCTTTTTATCAAAGTAACCCTGGATGCTATTAAGTTCCAGGAGTTTTTAAATCCTACATGGCTAAAAACTGAAAAATATACCACTTAAAAGCTGCAAGAAGTGTTATGCCCCTTAGGAAAATGTAGATTTTTCTTTGTGGCAGATTAACCCTTGGTATAGGGCAAGAAAAACAAATAGACCTTCAGTCATGCAAAAATATTGCAAAGACCTTCTTTCTAAAAACATGAAGATTTAAGGTTGTCATTCCAAAAGTCACTCTGTATAACAATTAAAAGTTTCTCTGATGGGTAAGTAGCTCATATTTTGTAGATAATATTATCCTCAATGCACTGATTCTCAAACTGGAAACTACTTTTTAAAAAATTGTTGGAACTTCTCTTCACTGTTTTCAGTTATTAGTATCATTGTTATAAAATTACTTAAATATGTACAAGCATAAAAGAAGTGGGCATTGATGGGGCTGGAGTGGTGACTCAGTGATTACGGCGCTTACCTGGCATGTGTAAGTACACAGGTTCAAACTCCAGCACCCATGTACACAACTGAGAGTCAGAGCAACGAAAACCATGTGAAAAACTCAATAAAAATTGATTCTCTATGCCTCTCTCTCTCTCTCTCTCTCACTGTCCTGCTCTCTCTCTAGAAAAAGAAAAAGAAGTAGGCATTGAGTACTTACTATGTGTGCCAGGCATTATTCTAGGTACTGGTGAAAGGCTAGGTCAGGGAGTTTATAATCCTTGAAATCTTAAGTGGACCAAACCACTTATTTTCTATACATGGAATTATTCAAGAAAGAAAAATCTGTATTTTGAGAAATCTACCAATGTTACACCCTTGTAATCTCTTATCTTTGAAAGGCTAAAGGGCATAGAGGAGATTAGATGTTCATACTGTGAATTGCCCTAAGAAAGAACTTAATCATGAGCTGGCAGCAAATAAAATTCAGAAAACAGGTCTTGCAGATCAGGTAAAGTTATTCCTCCTCCAGGTCCTTTCAGTCAGATCCATAATATGAAGCAAAAAGCTGCCAAAATCCCATTCTGCATTAGGAACCACAGACACAGCATTTGAAGAACCCATAAAAATGTTTAAAATTGGAGAAAAATAATTGGCCTCAAAATATGAAAACTGTCACATCAATATTAATAGATATTCAATTAAATGCCTACAAAATATAACATTATGCCAACAGCACTAATTATTAAAATTAGTATTCATTAAAATGTCATTATATTTTGAAATAATGGGTCAGATTATCTCATTTTATAAGAATTTTCAAATATGCACAATAGGTGCCAAAAAATCATTGCCAATCACAAATTCAAGAAGTTGCTAGATAATTTCGAAAGGAAACATAAAATCCACTGATATATTCAATATGAAATTAACATGGGATGTGGGTGTTAATGTGCTTGAGACAAAGTCGAATATGGTCTTTACAAGTCTGAAAACACACAAGAAATAATAATCTTAAATGCTGAACAAATGTCTGATTTCTCAGAGCCCGCTTAGTAATGGTAAGTGCTGTCTTAGCCATACTGACAACCAAACAGCAAAGCCCTAATACACATGAAAGAAAAGCTGATAGCAGGGGCTGGAGAGGTGGCTTAGCGGTAAAGTGCGTTCCTGGCATGCATAAGGACCTGGGTTCAAACCCCAACACCGCATACACAACCAAGTGTCACAGAAACAAAGGCTAAATGATAACATTAAAAAAAATGATTCTTTCTCTCTCACCCTCTCTCTTTCTCTTAAATACATAAAAAGAAAGAAAACAAGTCAATCACTACATCTGTAGACATTAAACAACACACTTTTACATAAAAGGAAGTCTGAGAGGAAATTTAAAATACTTAGAACTGAATGAAAATGTAACATATCAAAATATGCAGAATACCGCAAAAGTGGCACTGTTAGGGAAATTCATTGTTCTGTTGACACTGGAAATGGAGAAAGGTTTCAAATAAATCCAGATACTAGAAAAAGAATAGAAAAATAAAACCAAGCAAAGAGAAGAATGAAAGTAAAGATTATAGCAAAAATAAACAGAGGTGAAAACAGTTTAGAAAACAGACAAAAGGTTAATAGAAGCAAAAAGCTAATTCATCCAAAAAATCAACGAAGTTATAAAAAACTTCTGTAAAACTGACAAAAATTTGAGATAATTAATTCACCAATGCCAACTATGAAACAGAAGATATCACTACTGACCCTGAAGTCATTAAAAGGATAATGAAGGGGCTGGAACAGTAGCTCTGCGGTTAAGGTGCCCAGCATGTGCAAGTACACAGGTTCAAACCCCAGGACCTAGGTACAGGGCAAAGTGTCAGAGCAATGAAAGCCACATGAAAAACTCAATAAAAATTGATTCTCTCTCTCTCTCTCACTCTCTTACACTGTCCTTCTCTCTTGAAAAAAGGATAATGAATGCTACAAAAAATTTTATGTACATGTGCTCAACAACTTGAAGAAATGGACTAGTTCCTCAAAAACTAACTACAAACTTTCAAAACTCAACGAAGGCAAAATAGATATTATAAATTGTATAGTCCGATTATCATTAAAGAAATTGAATTCATTATTTAAAGCTCCTTGAAAAATAATCTTTAGACCCACAAGGTTTCCTGGAGAATTCTATCAAACATTCAAAAAAAAAAATCACAACCAACTTTATACAATCTCTTCCAGAAAACAGGATACAATGGAATATTTCCCAACTCAATTTGTGTGTAAGGCCAGTGTTACCTGGACATCGGAACCAAAGATAAAACAAAAAAGGATGAAACTGCGAACTTTTCAGGATTTTCTGTTGTTTTTGCCTAAAACAATTATTTTCAGTTTATCCAATAAAATGATGGATCTCTTATTAAAAACCAAATTTGCATTCCCAACTAAGACTCCTAGTCCAACACTTCAGAAAAAAAATTTTTTTGTTGTTTTTTTTAGAGAATAGAAAGAGCACCTCAGTTTTGGATAAAGAGGCAAGGAAAGATGTCTTCCCAAAATGCGATCATTTTCTCAAAGTGATCTAAACAGCAAGGACCATACATAGCACAGGAGGCAGTGAAATGTGTTGGGAGTGGGAAGTCACAGAGTTTATTTCCTACTTTTCACCAGCAATTGCCATGAATTCACTAACAAATTCCCCTATTAATCCCTCCATGGGGTCCAAATTCTCTAAACAGTACTTCCTGAAGGAAATCCTTTGCATCCACAAACCATGATTTCTCTCCTTTTGCTCAAATTTTGGATTGCAATAAATTATATACAAAGTGATGGATGAAAAAAGAAACTTAAATATCTCTACCATGGAAAAGTTAACCCTAGTTTCCATTTTCAGTTGCTCTAAAGATTCCTGTTTGCCAGGCATTTTCAAAACACCTCTCTTATCTTCAGAGAGCAGGGCAACAAACATATCCCAGATATGTTATTATCAGCCCTAACACTTAAGAGAAACTCTGGTAAAACAATGCACAGCCTTTCCTAATCCTCTGCTTCACTACCTTCTTCATAATTCCAGCACCCCGCTAGGCTTCCCTTAGCAAGAACAGCTATGGACCCAACTCATGAGTAGGGCCAGATACCGGTCCTTTTCAAAGCTTTGAGCTCAGCCACAAGACCTAACAGGCCTCTCTGCCCTGAAACTCCTCTTTACAAACCCAGGTGAATTTATTCTTTGATGAACTCATGGCAGAATATTGAACATTCTTCCAAAGAAACACAAAATTGGGTTCTGAATCTGTGCAGGTGCAAACAGCCAAAACCTCATAAAATAATTCCTGAGTTCAGTGTCACAAATCCATCATGTTACCTGTTTCTTTTAACTTTCAATGAATGGGAACCTGCCTTTCTCATTTCCCAAGATGACTTCATGGACTCTAGTAAGAAATTATCATCTCTGAACAAAACTACCAGGAACCTGAGGTCAGTGTTAGAAAGGCCACAACAAACCCTAAAACATGGTCCTATGAAAAGAATGCAAAAGTGGACCCAAAACACTTTTTACAATGTTCTCTTGTGCTTAGGGATTCTGTAACTGTCCTCCACTTCACCTTTTGTAGGAACTGAAAATGAATTTTCTACTGCCTTCTTTATAAGAACAGATGTAATATAAGCACTTTAAATGGATTTTGACTGCCGTGTCCCATAGCATGGGGGGGGTGCTTTTTGAAAAAGAGCAACAATATTCTGCATATTTTCCTGATGCTTTGCATTAATCACTTAAAAAATGCCATCTGCCTCCTTTGCCAAGGGCTCTAGTTCTGGATTTAGATGAGAAAGCACAACAAAAAAATCCCACAGAAGCAAAAACGAAGCTCTGTGGAAACACTAAACCAGCAATAAGCTCTGTGTACGGTGCAGCAGGTCTCTGGTGACCCATCTGGAACAAACAGATGGGGGCTGCCCTGGGCTCAGTGGAAAGCCTGTTAAAATGCTGCTCCTCGGAGGCAGGAAGTGCACTTCAGAGGGCCATTCAAAAGGCCAGGCACTGGGGTCACCTGTCATCCCATCTAACAAGTGGTGGCAACAAGAGGGCAGGGGTTTCTAAAGGACAGAGCATCTGCCTCTGTTTTATTATTGTGTAATGTGGTGCTTTGCAACCGGCAGCATTCGGGGTGTGTGTGTGTGCGCGCATGTGTGCGCATTTAGGGTAGGTGTAGGGCAACACACTTATTCTGTTCCACAAGGGAAAAGCCGGAAATACTGTATTTCCTACTTAGCCATCATCGTCAAGATAAGGACCATGTTTTCACTATTGGTCAAGGCTCCCAAAAAGCAAAGTATAAAATCAAGCATTGCAAGGGTTGGGGAGGAAAGGGCACAGCTCCATCTCCTGCTGCCTTGGCCTCTTTCCCCCTGGTGAGCTCTCTAAGGACCTTGAACTGTGAAATGGGGGAATTTCTGGCACAGTGATAGGCTGGAGGGTGAGAGGGCACTAGGGCTGGTGTAGATGTGACCTGCAGACCGTCAGGTCAGATCTCATGGCTGCTTTCTCCATGGCCAGCCGGTGAGGACAAGTCCCGGGACTTTTCCTAACCCAGTCAGTGCGCAGGGCCATTCACTGTCTTGTATGTCACGGTGTAGAAGATTTAAAACTGATACACACGTGTAGAATCACGTGTCCCTCAAGAGGTAGACTTTCTTCATTTCAAAGTTCTTAATATGAAAAGCTGAAGCACTAATATTTCACATGCTCAAAACTTCTCTAGCTGATTTTAAATTTCCGCTCAGACTAGGCCTGAAGGCACACGCCTATAACCCAGAAACTGGGGAGGAAGAGTCAGGAGGATCACAAGTTCAAAGCCAGCCTGAATCAAAATTAAAAAAATGAATAAATAAAATTTTTAAAGGGCTGGTGCTGTGACTCAGTGGTTAACCACTCATGGATTCAATCCCTGATACCAAAAAAAAAAAAAAGAAAGAAAGAAAGAAAGAAAGAAGAATAGTAATAATAATTTCAACTCTCTCCGTGGAATCTCCCAAGAACTCCACATCTCACAACCATTTCAGTATTATTTCAGGGCCTGACTGCTTTTCCAGCAAGGGTGCTCTCTGGGAGAGTATAATTATACCTCATATTTTCTAATGACTTTTCTCTTACTTCTAGTTCCTCCAAATCCATTATGGCAGAATTTTTTTTCCTCATCTGCACTTACTTTTCGTTTCTTTTTTTTTAAGAGCGAGGGATAGTAAGAGAAAGAGAAAGAATGACAGAATCAATTTTTGTTTAGTTTTTCATGTGGCCTATGTTGTTCCAACACTTGGCTGTGTACGTGGTGCTGGAGTTTGAACTCGCGTCCTCATGCATGGCAGGCAAGTGGGGTAACCGCTGAGCCGACACTCCAGCTCCTCACTCTGCATTTATTAATTGTAAATTCCCATGACTAGAAATCTCTCGTCATACCTACTTCACCTTTATTTAGTTTCATACCCTATAACTTCATTTAATAACTCTAAAAACTTGTTTCTAGTCAGGCACAATTACACATGCATGTAATGCCAGTGGCTCAGGAGGCTGAGGCAGGAGGATCGCAAGTTCAAAGCCAGCCTCAGCAACGTAGCAAGGTCCTAGGTAACTTAGTGAGACCCTGTCTCAAAGCAAAAAATAAAGAGGGCTGGGGATGTAGCTCAGTGGTTAAGCACCTTGATTTCAATTTCCTGGTGAAAGAAAAAAGAAAGAAAAGGAAGGAAGGAAGGAAGGGAGAAAGAAAGGACTCATTTCTTATGTGCGGTTTCAGATTTCTTTGCCTTCCAATCATAAATGATGCTGAAGATAATTTAAGAGTGACTTCAGACCAAAGGTACTGTGAAATTGTAATGTAACTGCATAAATACTACAGTAATGTGCATGGAGAAACTAGTAGGTGATATTTCCAATCAATACAGAAAGAAAGACAAGAGGTTAGTTCCATAAGCAGAGAAGATGAGAAAAATTGCTTTCCTAAAGTTATAAATTATCATTTTATAATATTGCCCAATATTTTAAAAACATGTGGATATATTTTTCTAGATAAAAAGTACTTGTCCTTCATACTATGCATTCATAATTAATTTCACTTTGCATAGAATGTGTTATCTTTGGTTTTCTATCCCATTTTCCAGTCCCATCTATCCCCATGTCTTGATGCATGTTACAAACAGAAACAGGAAAGCAAATCTATGAAATAGCACCAAAGAAACATGCATCCAGCTTATGTAATTCCATACTACACATGCTCGTAGCTACTTTTTCACTGTCAGGAAGTGAAACATCACGAACAGTGACTTTGCAAAAGGAGCGAATTTTTTTTGTTTTCTCTTCTGTATCACTGAAGAAAATGTAATAGTGAAGGTCAAAGTCAGTGAATCATTCCTGGAATAAAGGCTATCTAGTGAAACCAGACTACGTGTAGCTTCCCTGAAGACAGTCATACACGCTAAATAACATCACCTGGTTTTTATTTTGCACTTATTACGTGCTGGACATGTGCACTATATACATTCCTCATAAGTAATTCACAAGCAGTACATGGAAGTTACCACTGGTCCCATCTTAAATGAGGCAATAGGCTTCATCCCACTGAGGTCCTATAGTAAGTACCAGACCAAGGCCTCTGCTGCTCCTCTCGGGCATAGTTAAGGGACATCTTTTTATTATTATTATTATTATGGGTTCTTTTTTTAGGTCTGCATGATATAACCATATACAATGTCATAATTATAAAAGCATGGAGTTTAACTTGTTCTAAATCATCCCCCAGATTTTCCCCTTCCCCCCACCCCTGTTCTTTTTGATGTACATGACAACAGAATATACATGGACACACACATCTTTAAGGAAAGTTGGTCTAGTATATTTGCTTTAACTTTCCTGCCGTAGATCCCTGGTTATTCTACTTTAACATACAACCAGTACAAAGAACGGTTATATTTTTTTTTTAAGTGGAAATCAAGACACAAGAAACAATCCCTCCAACATGACCTGAAACATTAAAATAATGAACAGTTCATTAACTGTGGCAATTGTCCAGTTCCTCCAGATAATGTGAAAGTAGATTAAATACGGTCACTGTCTGTCCTATTGCTCCCAAGAGCTCTAAAGGAGTCATTCTGAAGTTGGTGCTAACTCTAGGCCCTAAGAGCTTGATATGCATTGTTATAGACACCATGTATTAAATTTGCACCACCAGAAAATACCTTCCAGAACATTCCTTCCTGAGGGTTGAAGGGAGGAAAACTATAAAAATTATAATGGAGTTTAGAAGACAGCAAGGCAGGTAAGATGAGTACACTTGGGGCTGGAGCAGTGGCTCAGCAGTAGAGTGCTTGCCTGGCATGCCCGAGGACCTGGATTTGAACCCCAGCACCATATACACAACTAAGTGTTGGAAACACACACAAAAATAAATAAACAAATAATTAAAAAAAACAGATGAAACATAAAAATTGATCTCTCTAAAAAAAATGCGAACACTCGATCATCTTTGGTATGCATCTGTGTACACGTGTGTATCATAATTACCCCTTCCGTTATGTAGGACTATTTAGCCATCCCCACCACTAACAGAGTAACCAAGAAAATATTGTTTGAAAAGATAATTGGAATGATTAATTTATGTGAGTCAGTTACATTGACTCAAATGATTACAAGTAGTGTAAGTATTTTTGATAAATTAAGAAATTAAGCCTCAGTTACCCAGAGTCTTAAACTGCACAACGTCTCTCTGTGAAGCTGCCCAATAAGACAATTGAACCTACGTGGCAGCAGCCCAGGGCCACATTCCCTCTCCTGGGACTAGATGACTGGGTCCTTCACTGAGCTGCCTCTGTCACCCCATCTACTTTCCGTGGCTGGGAAATGAGGCAGTCGTGGAGAAAGTGCTTTTTTTTTCCCCCCCTAAAAAAAGCATCCAACACAACTCAGGTATAGGACTTATAAAGAAACACACAAAAACAAAAGCAAAACCCAAGAAAGTGATGCGTGGAAAGAAGGGAAGCAAATTCTCTCAAGGTCTGACCATCTTCCAGCATAATTTCCAATTCCTGAAAGTGTGTCTAGGCTCCTCTGAGTGACAGAATACAAATTAATCAACAGCGATCGATGTACCTGGGGAAAACCACATTTTCACCTCCGTTTTCATGCTCATTTTTCAAACCTTCTTGTTTTATATTTCCCTTTTTCTCTTTTATAGTAGCCTTTGCCACATCACCAGATCTGTTGACCCTTTTTTGTTGTTGTTGTTCACTTTAACCCTCTGGGCTTGGACTTCTTTAGATTTTTCCATTTCACTCATCCTTCTGGCCACTGGACCTGGGACAAAATCACCCCTCTGTATGTGTTCTGTAGATGTTGTTACTGTAGTACCCTACAAATTATACACAAATAAAACTATTCAGAATGATGTGCTTAATGTGTCCAGATAAAATGCTTCTGCTAAAACAATGATGATTCAACTCTCAGACACAGTGACACTGCAGTTAATGAAAAGAGTAGAAATCTTTTTTTTTTTTTAAAGAGAGGACAGTGAAAGAGAGAGAGACAGAGACAGAGGGAATCAATTTTTATTGAGTTTTTCACATGGCTTTCGTTGCTCTGACACTTAGCTGTGCACGTGGGTGCTTGGTTTTGAACCTGTGTACTTGCGCATGCCAGGCAAGCACCGTAACCGCTGAGCCACCGCTCCAAGCCCCAAGAATAGAAATCTTGAAGATGTTGGATTGGCCTTTGAGTTACTGCTCCACCGCTTACTAGCTTTATAATCTTGAACAAGGTACATCATCTCTGGAAACCAAATTTTCCTCTTCTGAAGATGAGAGATAAAATGACCTTCCTTCCTCAAATGATTGCAGAGAGAGCTTAAATGAGCTCATCATTGCTCATCACAGAGCTTGGCACATTGTAAGTATTCAATACATGCCAGTTATTAACGTCCTCATCAAATGCTATCATCTCCTCCCTGGTCAGATTGTGTGTATAGATACAACTAAGTATTAACTGGGTTAGATCAGCAGCAAGATAGAAAAAACCTTGGTAAACAAACTTTCATCTTTCTCTATGACTTTCACATTTATACTCAGCTCTCAAGTAACCTAAAAGAAATGGAAGGACTTTATGTTTTTCAGCTTTTCATCATTATAACAAAATACCTGAGGAAAACCACCTAAAGGAGGAAGGATTCATTTTGGCTCACGGTTTCAGAGGTATCAGTCCATAGTTGCTTGGCCCCATTGTAATGGGCTTGTGGTGGGTGCCTCAGAATGTCATGTTGGACCAAGCCTGCCCACCTCATGGGGGCCAGAGACAGAGATAAGACCAAGACAGAGAGAGAGGGGAGGGTCAGGGACAGATATATCCTTCCAGAGCATGCCCCCCAGAGACCTGCTTCCTCCAAGTAAGTCCCACTGCCTAAAGTTTCCATTCCCTTCCAATAACAACCTTAGTTATGAACCACCCATCAATGGATTTGATAAGGTCACAGCCCTCATGATCCAAAAATTGCTTACCCAAACCCCCACCTCTGAACACTGCCGAGTTGGAGACCAAGACTTCAACACATGAGACTTGGAGGGACATTCTAGAACCAAAATATAGCAAACTTTATTCAGTTAGTGAACATTCAATCAGAACCCAATGTGTATAAAGAAGGGAAAAAGACTGAGAGACTTACTACCATCTTTACTGCCAACAACCCAGGCAATCATAGTGAAGACTTCAGAATTTCTGGCCAACTTTATATATGCACATCATTAAATTTAGTATGACCATGTGCTGATCCAGCATAACATGAAATCCCAAGTCATTAATGATTCAGCATCATAGATTCAAAGACATTGGTTACTGGAAAACAACCCAGAAATCTAAGAAAGAAGTTACTAGATGGAAAAGATTAAATCCCATTTCTTTGAGAAAAATAATATCAGTAAATATGAGGTTGATTTCTTTTATTTCTTTATTTTTTTATTTTTATTTTTATTTTTTTGGTACCAGGGACTGAACCCAGGGGCACTTAACCACTGAGCCACATCCCCAGCCCTTTTTAAAAGTTTTATTTTGAGACAGGGTCTCTAAGTTGCTCAGGGCCTTGCTAAATTGGTGAGGCTGGATGTGAACTCATGATCCTCCTGCCTCAGCCTCCCAAGTTGCTGGGATTACAGGTATGAACTACCATGCCTGGCTATGAGGTTGATTCCTAAACAAAATTAAGTGAATGAAATTGATACATGAATTAAAGTATTAAAATATTTCCATAGTAAGCTTATGAATAATTACAAAATTAATAAGCAAAATCTTTAAATTTTTAAAATTAATAACCAAACTCTTTAATTTTTTATTTCAATAAAGAACTTTGCACCCTACATTGCAGGGTTTTACATGTAATAAATAGTCACCATTTATTTTCAGGAAGCTTCACTTGATTACCTCAGCTGAAGAATAAGCTGCCACCAATTCTGATCTATGAATTACAGTTTTTATATAACTTTATTATCATCAAAATCAAAGATGATTGCGAGTGTTAACAGATGCTATATTTCTATCTCTGTAACTTGTTTCAAGTTGACATAAATGTAAGATCCCAAACTCATAAACAAAAGCATTAAGAACAGAGTAGTTGGTCTGGAGCGGTGGCTCAGCGGTTACGGTGCTTGCCTGGCACTGTGAGTACAAGGGTTCAAACCCCAGCACCACATACGCAATAAAGTGTCTGAGGAATGAAGGTCATGTGAAAAACTAAATTAAAAAATTTGCTTCTCTCTTTCTCTCTCTCACTGTCCCCTCTTTCTTTGAACAAACAAACAAACAAAAACGAACAGAGTAGGTAATAGAAGGAATTTCTTAGGCAGCAAAAGCCTAGAAAGTGAACTTTGGATTTTCCCACAAAAATACATGTTTTTTCTTCTTACATCAATAGTGTTACTCTAATGCATCATACATGTAGAATGAAATAAGGAGGCACAGCTGGCTCCTGGCCATAGCAGATGGAAGGAAACCAATGAAGCAGTTGAACAGCCAGCTGAGGGGCTTGCACCCACACATGCATGCACGCACGTGGACTCCTCATAAACGTTATCTAATGTGGACTAAATACTCAGTTTCACTGGGAATCTCGGATGACAGATGACATCAATTAAATCATTTAACCACTTCACAAATGCTATCAAGTGAATGTGCATTTCCCACTGGGTTAAAATATAAAACACACCAATCATCTACAAGGTCCTAAGTTCACAGCTCTATCAGAACTTTCAGAGGCATGGCCAAAATCGCACACAAAATATCTTTCTGTAATTCCCAGTGACTTCAAGGATTGCTGAAACTATTTTTCAAAAGCCCCTTTGGAAATAAGTTGTCAACCTGACCTTCCAAAGATCAGCGAATCTTATCTGGAGTCTGGCAGCACTAGGTTCTGTCGACTCTGCTACAGGAGGACAGCCACTTGCTGCCTGGTGGGCAATTTGCAGGCGGGACTCATTCCTGTTCCTCCTTCCTCAGGTGATCTATCATTTTTAGCATTTCCAATGTAGGCAGGCAGGCCAGCTGGGCTCCTGCTGGGAAGTGGCATTGAGATTATTCATGGGGCATAGAATGAGACCAGACATCTAAGTCAAAAGGAAAAAGGAATTTAAGAATGTCCTCTTCTCCACGCCCATTGAAATACGTTGTCACTGACTACCTTTGTATTCTTGTACCAACCGTCTGATGTCTTTAGGATTTCAGTTTTCTTACGTTTAAAATAACAGAACTGAAATGCTAAGGTACAGGTGGGGGATGGTATTCCATGCCTTTAACACTTATGTCAAGCTATATAGGAAGAAAAGAAAAGACTGACATAAAAAGGGATCAAGGAACACACAGAAAAGACCAGCTGCATCATAAAGACAGAAACCAATTGACAAAAAAATAACAAAACTTCAACATAACACGGGAAGGAGTGTGCTGTAAATGGGGTTACTGATCTCAGTTTGTCATCCCCCTGTGGCAGGATCTCTGTCACGTGCTGAGTATGTAGAATGCACTTCCCCACCCCTTGATCTTACTTGGCCAGAGAGATACTAGGGAAAGTAATACACGATGGAGATTTAAACCATGTTTGTGCATTGGTGTTGCTCTCCTGGGCTTCTGTCATTGCCAGAGGGAAAATACAATACAGTAGTCACTGCCCATCTGCTGGAACCCCAGAAAAGAGCTATGGAACCCGAACCAGGCCCACAGCCTGAAGCTAAGTCCAGCTGAGAGCCCGGGCTAACAGCAAACCTCCCAGTGACCCATAAGCAAGAAAAGTGCTTTTGTTGTGAGCCTCCAAGATTTTGAGGTTGTGACACAGCATTAGTATAAAAAAAGCTGATAGACGCAATCTTCACAGAAGCCAAATACGGGGAAAAAAATGAAGAAAATGCAGAGGGGATCTACACAGAACCTAACCTAACTATCACAGAACCCAGACTGAAGTTTTCTTAAGTGTGCCAAAATGATAATGATGAATGCCATATACAAATTATGAGACCCTCTACACCTGGTATACAATGAACATAATCAATGATCCTTTGTGGTTGGCTTGCTGACAATATTTGTCCTTTATTGGATGAGAATTAAAATTATAGAAAAATTGAAACAATCCTAAATTCTGATTTGAACATTTGGTTTTCAAACTACTGTGTACGTCTCTTCACATTATCTCTGCCAGGGGAATTCTGCTGATGTATGTCATGAGCCATGAAGCATTAAGCTCACACCTGCTGAAGAGGCCATGTTTCAAGCTGTCCTAGGAGCCAGAGGCTACTAAATCTGAACAAATTAACTTTACAGGATATGTGCACATATCTGTCCTGTAATTAAATGATATTATTACCATGTCACCATCTGGTTTTTAAGCAGTTCTGTGTGTTGGAGCCAGGATCAGTTCATGCTCAGCCAACTTTGAGGACTTTAACAGTAAATACAGCAAAGCCTTAGTTTTAACAGACTAGATAGGATCAGAAAAATAAAGTAGGTAGGATAAACTCCAAAACCTCAATCAATATTAGAGCACCATTCACTCGAAGAAGAATGAACGTTATTTTATACTACTGGATAATAAATTGTGTGGCCAACAAAAAGTTTATAAATTGCTTATGCTGTACTGCTAAATGAGAAACAGCAATAAAGTAGTATTTACAGTAAGATTACAATGAGGTCAAAAGAAAGGATGCTAGAAAACTAGGTTTGAAACATTGAAATATTTTTGACAAATTATCTTTGAGTGGAGAAGCATTGGATTGATTAAATTTTTATTTCTATATTTTTTATATTTCCCACATTTTTCTTACTGAATATGCATTACTCAACTAAAATACCACTTGAAATAACTTTTCCTAAGTGACAACTATGTTCTTTCAAAATCTTTCTTTGGTATACTTTCCTTTGTCTAAAGTTTCTTCTCTCATATTCTCATCCAGAAAACAGGGAAAACAAATTAATATTGTAGCAGAGGTTATCTATTCGTATCTGATCTTCAAAAGTTTATTATCAACAACACAAATGTTTGGTTCCATGGCTAAAATTACAGTCCTTTTTTTTCTTTAAGAGAGAGAGAGGGAGGGTGAGAGAGAAAAAGCAAATCAGTTTTATTTAATTTTACATCTGGTTTTCATTGCTCTGACACTTTGTTATGTATGTGGTGCTGGGGTTTATACCCAAGTCCTCATACATGCCAGGCAAGCACAATACCACTAAACCCCCACTCCAGCCCCAGTCCAAATGTTTTTAAGTTTAATGCTAATGAGAATAATGAAATGCTATAATATCTATAAGAGTTACAAGTACCTAACACCACATTCATTAAAAATGAAGGTGCCATTTTATTATTGAAAAATGAAGAAATTTTTACATTACAATGGACATGAAAGTATTGTGTCACAAAGACACACTAATAATACCTCCAAATTTGAAATTATTTTCAACAGAATAGATTGGCCTAATTCAAAAGTTATATTTAAATAAGTATAAATGTTCTAATCTTAAAAAAAAAAAAGAATTAGCATGCTCTTCATTCTAAAGAGCTGCAAAGACTGTTTGCTACTTGTAGTTGACAAATTTGGAGTGATTTTTTTAAGGCCACACAGAGTAAGACATAATTGTGCTAGATACTTATTGATTTATGAATGTTTTCTGAGTGTGCTATTAGAAGCTTTAACATATGCTACCACTGGGATAGACAGAGAAAATGTTTCTTTTTCTTAATCAAAATTCCTACATTGCAAAAGTAATTTTGTACAAACCAACATTTAGTGATTTTTATTTCCAAAGCAAATACTTGAAAATAAATAAATTTACTTTCCACTTGACTGTGTGGGGAACTGCTACTAATAGCTATTGTTAGTTTGTAAAACTATGCAATGCTATTTCATTGTCTGATAATAAGTTAAACAGAGCAAAGCATAAATAAAAATGATGCTATTGTTTTTCAGCTTCATAAAATTACACGTGCTTTACTAGCTGAAAGTTTTATGCATTTGAAATCTACAAGCATTCATTAAAAATTAATAGCCTTATAAATAATACAAACATACCTTTAATAGCGTGGACTATTGACACTTGCTAAAATTAACAATGCAAGACTGCTATGTTTCACTTCAAAGATTTACCTAACATTCTACGAAGGCTGAGGAACAATTTTGGGAGTTCATTTAATGTATAATTTCTCTTATGATCTGTAAGGGGCAAGAAATAGCAAAAAAAAAAAAAAAAAAGACTTTTTAAAATTCCAAAACATACATTCTCTATCTCTCCTCCTCTATCTTTCTTTCTCTCTCTCTCTCCCTCTCTAACATGCACACATACACACACACACACACACACACACACACACACATACAAACATGCCAGTTACAGTTTACTAAGATCACCCACAAGTTATTTTAAAGTGGGGGTTCCACTATATATTTTTGTCTACCTCTTTAAGAGAAAATACATAAATCTGCCTCTATTGTCTATGGAGAAAAGCAGAAACCTCATTAAGATTAGGGGGAGAGGGATAAACTGTGGAGGAGACTCTAGTGCAGGATACCAGATATAGTTCATTAATATTAAAGGTCAGTGCTGACATTTTAGAGTCTTCAAACCAAAAGAGCAGTTTGGAGGCTTTGTAGGAGAGAAACAGCTTTTTCCCTCTCACAAGCAGGAATCTTTCCTAAGTACTTTCTCTGGCATTTTCCTCACTCTGGTCCTGAGGAAGAGGAGTGATGAATGAGATTGGTAAATTTGGGTGAAAGGAAAGGACACAGCCCACTCAGCCCTGCTCCTGTTTGGGCATGAAGAGGCAGTGTGCCCAAATCCCTCCCTGGCCAGTCACTCCTCTAGGGAACCCCGTCCCAGCCAGTGATCCCAGAGGACTCTGCCTGCCTCAGGAGTTCCACTGTTAGCAGCCACGTGGCCTGCAGGGCCAAGACCCTCTCCTCCTCCTGGCTTTCTGGCAATTAAAACATGCAATAAAACATGCAATATTTGGTTCCTTCTTTTATGCTTGATTTTGTATCTCAACTTGTTCAGAAATCCAGCCTCTTAAAATACCAGTTTTAGAGTGAATTTATTCCAACAATGCTATAGCAAAACACTAGTTACTCTCAGGAAAGAGCGTTCACTCATCCTTGATCGAATTGACAAAGCTCCAAGCCAAATCCGCTGTCTGATTTATACGGCAGCCACCAATCCTCACAACACAGCCAGCCCACACTTGAGGAATTTGCTGGCTGACATTTCAGGTCTGGACATTTCACTTTACCACTTAGAGTATTATTTATTTATACTTTTCGTTTCAAAGGCTCATCACGGGTCTGGAGCGCTGGCTCGGAGGTTATGGCATTTGCCCAGCATGCACGAGTACACGGGTTCAAACCCCAGCACCACGTGCACTACTAAGTGTCAGAGCAACAAAGGCCATGTGAAGAACTCAATAGAAATTGATTCTCTCTGTCTCTCTCTCACTGTCCTTCTCTCTTAAAAATAAAATTAAAAGCTCATCACTTTCTACTTTAAAGTACTATTTTAAAAGGAAACTATGTCACCACCGTAAGAGGACTATGAGCACCATTTGTCAAAGATGAACACCAAAACGTACTTAGAGTCCACCAGACACCATTACAGGTGCTTTGGAAATACTAATGCTTTCATTTCTTGCAGCAATCCTATGAGGTAAGCACTATCATTACCATCATTTTACAGATAAGGATACTGAGGCATAGAAAGATTAGGAAACTTGCTCCCGCAGGCGACTCATGAGGGTGGCAGGGATCTGCCCTATATGTCCTGGTTCATGGTCAGCTCTGCCCTACCACACACAGAGAAAGTGACCACAATGATCAGGGAGGTAAACAGAAATAAATGCTATCACATTATAAAAATGAAAATTGAACTCAAGACGTAATATCCAATGATTAACACAAGTTAACACCTGAAAATTCTATTGTTCCTCCTGTATCTCTTAACATTACCACTCTCTCCTAAGCATTGTTATAGGAGACACTGCCCCTACACACACTGCTTGATTATTCTTTTCTTGCTGTAGAAAATGTGCTTCTAGAAGCTGATGACATTAATCAAAGCTGCACCTTACCAAGTCATCTTCGAGCTCACTCTGCCTATACCTTAATAGGTTTTCTCTTCCTGCCAATCCTTCACAGTACTTGGCAGGCTGAATAAGCAGGACTCGTGGGGTTTAATCAGAAAAGAAGAAGAAGAAAAAATCGTGGTTTTTTTTTCCCACTGCCTCTTTAAACCTGGTCAGGTTCTTTCTTTCATGCTAACTTTAAGGTCACACTTATGTGAAAGAATGATCCACTATCATTTAAAATCACAATTGTAGTTCACAATGGCTTTCAATTTGGAAAAACGTCCAATTAGATATAGAATCAATGACTCAGTTGTTCAAGGTAAGACTTCTCTCTGCCTCACGCCCCTCCTCCACCCTGCCAGCTCCTCCCACAGCCTAGGGAAGCAGTGTGTGGTGAACATGTGTGTTCAATTCTTCTCCACTTTCCAGCTGCTATTTCTGATCTGTGTGAAAGGAAGAGGTAAAAGGTCTGGAAAATCCCAGCTTGACAGTTGTTATAGTAAGATAGCTCCCTTCTTTCTGGTGGTGGCACACATCTGAAGCCCACGTTCTCTACTGCGCGTGTCTTAATGGGTTCTCACAATTTTACCTTTTGTTTACAATTATTTAGGGCAGCAGATAGAGACTGGGGGACAGAGACTCTTCAAAATTATCCCTTGTCACCATGACTGACTGTCCCCCAACTGTGGACTCTGCTCTCACCTTTCTTAGCATTGACACCAGATGTCCTTCCGATCACGGCAGCCCATCCTTCCAGCAGCAATGCCTACCACTGAGTGTCCATAGTAAGCACTTTCTCCAGTTCAAAGCCTTGTCTCTGGCCCTGGTCACAGCCTGTTCATAGCCAGCGCAGTATTTCAGAGAACACCGTGCAAGGTGACAGGCCTGAGCTGTGGCAGAAGACTCAAGTGCATGACTCAGGTAGGCAGAAAGCAAAGGGCTCATTCGCCCCCACACAAGTGAAAGTGTCCATTCAGAGTGCACACCTGGAAGATGTGACCCCACCTCACTTTTTATCTCCACTAAGTCAAGTGGCTGCTTCACACAGATTTGCACAGAATTTGGTGACTGTAATACTGGCAGGTGATAAACTGATGTATCAGAAGAAACTTCTCTCCCAAATCCCAGGTCTTGACATAATACCAAAGCAGGAATTCCCGAGACACATGTGGACTTCACAGTGGAGGGCAGTGGGGACAGCAGGGGCCTTTCTGGCACAGCCAAATTGGAGAGAGTACTTAGTGAAGTGCATTGGGATCTGGGTTTAGAATGGAACCAGCAGGTTTGGGGAATTCAAGTTTGTACCACTTATCACGTGAATTGGGCAATTCTCCCTTACTTCTCACCATAAGTAAGCACTGTAATATGGGAAGGTGGAGTGGAAAGAGCAAGGATTCCAGAGTGTGTGTTTAAGTTCAGATTCTCTACTTATTAGTTGTGGGGCTTGAGGTAAATTACATAACCTTTGGAGTCTTGGTTATCTCAGTTCTAGAATTAGGATGAAAATGGCCTTTGGAGGGTCATTACGAAAATTAAAAAAAAAAAAAAGAGGCCTAATGCAATGTAATGGGTACTGAACAAATAATCCTCCTCTCCCCTTCAAGGGCCAGAGCAGACGTGAGGACATATGGTGTTCTGCAGATGCATTAGGCTTGTAAAGTGTGTTTAACTTTTCAAGCACCTTCACATCTGTTTTCTTACTGTCTTTTTCCTAGAAAAAGGGAGAGAAAGAAATCCAAAAAAGGGGGAACTCTGGAAGAAGCAAAGGACATTGCATAACAAAAACAAAACCCACTAGTTCCATCAGACCTAAGGATGTGGCATGCAGAGTTTCCAAGAGGTAGCGATCCCAAGCTAGCAGTAAACATTCTCCGTTTAGAATAATGATAACACAGACGTATGTGAGTTTGTTGTGAGTTTGACCTAGAAATTAATTTTTGAGAAGATAGAAGCGTTGCTATTGCTAGTGCCTGCAAGGCCTTGCTAATCACTGATGAGTATTCCCTGGTGGGACCCTAAGGGATACAGCAGACCCAGGCTATCCTATTAAAACCTCCTAAATATAGCCTCTGTGGTGTCCTGTTGGCTGGACCCTTCTGCATCTCAAGCTCCAAAGCAAGTAAAACCTGTACTACAGATAAAATGGAACCCAGCTGGAACCCAAACTGTGCCCTTCCTCTCCTCTCCTCTCTTTGAGTGGCCTTGCAAGCAGCCTCTCTGCATCTACCAAAACAAGCCATGCTAAAGGCAGAGAGCATCAGCCCCCACCATCCTGGACATCCAGCAACACCGCTGGCCTTTGACTAAGTCCTTGATAAAAGGCACTTAGGGAGATATTTCACAAATGGTATAGACAAATGTTTAAGAGACATTGGCCACAGTAGGCGGTTGAGGTTTGGAAGCATATGACAAAGTGAGATAAGATGTGAAGAAAAAATTCTGTCCCATGCCACAGGAAAAGACTGTGACATTTCACCCAGCGGCCAAGCATCCTGGAGCCTGATGAATCTGTGTTTGAATTCAAGTTCTACCATTTTCTAGAGGGTATGACTTGGAGCGAGTCTGTTAACCTCAGCATCAGCACCTGTGAAATGGGCACAAAATACAAGCACCTTTTTGTCTTTCCAAGGTTTAAGCTGGATCTGTATAAAAGCGGAGTCTCTTGATTTTCCTCAAGTTGTAGTGGTTACAGAAAATGACACTTGTGCATTATAATCCTATGACATTGTGCAAGAGCAGGATCCCTGAAATAATAGCACTGGAAGTCCTAGGACCACAGGTCTTGCCCTTTCTTTCTGGGGACTAAAGGAATAATAGGAACAGTGACAGTAGTAGCTGTGTAGTGATTTCTATGTCATCTCAAGTGCCTTACATGTATTAATTCATTTGATTTTCACAGTAGTCCGTTAGAGTGGGAAGATTATAATTATCCCTGTATCACTGAGAATCTGAGACACAGAATGGCTAAGTGATTTGCCCCAAATTACACAATTTAAGGGCCAGGCCCCATCCAGACAGTCAGACCCAGCACCCTCACTTCCCACTATTTTGCAATAGGGTCTCTCAATATCCTGACCCAATTCCCACCCAGATGTGGCACCCCACTGGGGTACTCTGAAGTATAGCCCTACTCATGATTCCTGGCACCCAGCATCTAACGCATATTAACCTATATGCAAAGCAGCTCAATCTCCTGTGTGGAAGGATGCCCCAACACGATGCACAATATCAGTGGTTTGGAAGAGTGGGAGAGCCCAGGAGAGCAGGCATTGGCCTAGTTGGTTGTGGCAGGAATCACAGAGAGACTGTCAAGGCTGGCTCAGCAGCAGGCCACACCACAGGTAGGAGGGAAAAGGTTGGAACTGGTAAATTCTCCACATGGTGAATGCTCTTGGCTTGTGTCACTGTCCAATAAATCACTGTGTGGCGTTTTGAAGGCTAGAGGTCTAGCATGAATGGTGGGAACTGGAGTCATTCTATTTTTAACTGTAAGTATTCTATTACAGTTACCCCTAAACTGTCCTCGTCTAAGGAAACCCAGCGTGCAGCTGTTAAGTACCTGCTGAACTTCAATTGTTCATCTCTCTGGTTATAAGCTGTACATTCCTGAAAACCAGAGGATGTGTTGTCTGCATTTTGATAGCCTCCAGCAATTATCAGAGGCCTTTATTCACATAGTAGGCCATCAAGAAGTGCATGATCAAGTTAATTAAATATATTTAATACAGATTTTCTACCTATAGCTAGACCTTAAAACTGTTATAGACAGTCCCTGAATTATAATGGTTCAATGTCTGATTTTTTTATTTCATGAGACCTGAAAGTTCACCAATAAACCATTCTATTTTTTCACTTTCAGTACAGTCTTCAATAAATTACGTGAGATATTCAACACTTTATTATCAAATAGGCTTTGAGCTACATGACTTTGCCCAATCATAGGCTAATGAGCACATTTAAGGTGGGCTAGGCTAAGTTACAATATTCGGTAGGTTAAGTACATCAGATGCATCTTCTTCTTCAGATGTTTTCAACTTATGATGGGTTTACTGAGATCTGACTTGTAAGTCAAGGAGCTCTTGTGCCTTCAATTTGAGAATTTTCTTTTGCAGAGGCAATGTCTCCACTCTAAGTAAGAACAAAAAAACCTGTGATAGCCAAAACAAAAGACCTGGACTAAATTCTAAATACATGTGCTGCACACCAACTCTATGCAAGACTCTTCTTTCTTAACACTGAAGCAGCCTTTCTATACAGATTGGGATACTAAAAGAATGCTGTTCGAAAGAAATCAATCTTATTGCTTTTTCTGAGTCAAACATTCATTCCTAACAGTAGATTGAGTGACTGATTGCTACCACTTTACCAATTCTGACTGCATTAAATCAAATACTGTTTGATAAAATAATAATTGCTACTATGACTGGAGAAAAAAAGTTGTTGCACTTTGTATCATAATTCTTTAAGCTAATGGACTTCAAATATATAAAGGTTGTTTCAGGTCTATTTGAAGCACTGGTTGTCATGTCCAAACATCTGAACCCCTGCTGTGCAGGAGGAAGAGAGGCAGAATATCATGGAATGAACATAAATTAAATGAGACTGCGTGTTCTCTCATGGAACTCTTAAAGATGCTAGTCATGGAAACTGAAAATTCCCTGCTCTACCAAAAAAACAAAATACACACAGACACAAATAAACTCACAAAAAAATATGTGATTGGGGCATGCTGTGCCAAATACCAACATCTCAGTAACAATTTAGAACAGGGGTAGACATATCACAGCTCGCAGGCCCAATCCAGCCAGCCTCCTGCATTCATAACTAAAATTTCACTGAACACAGCCACACTTGTTTGTTTATGTATTGCTGATAACTGCTTTCACTGCTCTATAACTGCAGAATTGACTCGTTTCTAGAGACCGAAAGGCCAGTGAAGCCAAAAACATTTATTATCTGGCCTTCTGTAGAAAGTTTGCCAACCTCTCATTTAGAGAAACACAAAAGTTGCAGACACCAACATCTCAGCCACAAATTAGATTGACACCAAAATTCATTTCACCAATCTACTGCCTAACCTTTTAAGACATTTGAATTTAATTAAGACCATTAAATTTTTTAGGCATTTATATAGTTCACTCCTTGAGTTTTCAAAATCATGCTTATTGAGAAGGAAGGAGCATACTTTGCCTTAGGGTGGTTATAGGAGAAGTGGAGATATGGGTCTTGCTCTTGACTTTGGCAGTTGGCATCTAATTCCCCCATAGGAGATCGTATTTGTAGTTTTATTTCATTTTCCTAATAATTGAGTGTTTTATCTGTTCCTGACATCAAAGACTGGGGAAAATTCTAAAATATTAAAATGCAAAATTAAGAACTATAATTGGAAAATCAATCCCACATTTCTTAAGATGTGATTCTTATTACTACCTTTGACGCTGCTCTAGTTGTTTCCTTGTCAGCCTGGCCCACACAGCTCCCTGGCCAAGCAGCATTTGCTAAATGATGTGTGCTCGCCCCCTGCACAAACCCCCCTGCCACTCACTCATCGTGCTCTTTTCTTCCCTCATCCCCAATTCCCCCTAAACACGGAGTCTCCCGGGATGTTTGCTTGGCTTGCAGAGAGGAGCAGCATTACCATTCTCTCTAGCAATGACTTTTCTGACATTCCTCCTCACAAGCTCCAATAAAGGAAAGGGGGAAATTTAAGAAGTGAAAAAGGATAATAGTAGTGAAAAGTCAACATTAGTAAAGAAAAATGCTTAGAGGGGGAAGGAAGTGTTCAGGATTACATAAAAGGCAAAACCCTATCAACAGAGAAGCAATAAAAGCCAAGCTGTCAAATGAGAAGTAAAAATGTACTGGTCTGGCCTACTGCAGAGACCAAACGGCTTGCAAAGCCATGGGACCCTTGAAGGGAATACTAGAACCTCAGCACCTTGCTCTCTCTCCTTTTGCTTCCTGGTCACCATGAGGTAAGCAGACTTGTTCTGTCATGTGCCACCTGCCCTACAGTACAGGGTATTTGAGTTTTACCTGCTGGTCTTGCTCTTTCAAGACACATCTCATATTGTCTCAGAGAGAATGTGCCTGCTCTTGCGTTTCAGACTCTTGCAGTCCAGAGAGAATTGCAATGTTGGTGGGAGATCTTCTAATGGTTATTGAGCCGCATGCGTGTAGAATCCCATTTTCACGAACTTCATAGCACACTGTAATGTCTTTGTTTCACTCTTCATTAAGTAGAGCCAAATGGCTACACTGAGGAGAGACTATTGTCTACTGACAGTTAGTGTACAAAACCATGTCAAGTTCCAAAACTCAGGGACCCACTCAGGATCCACCTCAACTCTTTTAGTCCTCCCAGTGATGCAGAAAATGAACCTTCCTGTATTGCACATTTCTATTATTCAGAAACCTTAGCTCAGGGCATGCCTGATGTGGAATCTGCCATGCCAACTCCTGAACAAAGTGTCTGTTAACTACCTCAGAACCTGAAAACATAATACCTTAAAAAGTAAAACACTTAGTAGATACTCATTTTTTGTATCGAATTTTATTAATTGCAAAAAATATAGTAGGGTCTGATCTATAGACATTGAACCCCACATATTGCTAGACTGGGAGGCAGGGCTGGAATAAGGCTGAGGTAAATAAGGTGCTCACTCTCAGGGTTGTGCAAATGCAGTCAGCAGTTTTGACCAGTGGGGCACCCCTCTCTCCTGAGTGCCTAACTTGAGTTGCATTTATAGGCTCCACAGAAGGACAGCATGACTGAGTCCCAGTTATACTCAGCAAAGACTACCTGATAATAAACTTCTCACTTGCCTTCACATCCTCCTCTGTTTCACTCTTTTGAAACTCTCACTTTAGCTGCGTGGAATCATTTTTCATACCTAGTCCTAAATGCAAGCCTGTGTCACAGGCTCTGCTTTCTGGGAAAACCCAAACTAAGAGAATTGATGTTGAGATTTACTACAAGGAACAGATGCTCAGAATGGAACTCTGGAGTAGTGACTCACTAGAGACCAGCATCCCTAACAGAAGACTCACCTTTAGAGGACGGAAATGAGGTATAGTTGGAAGGTGAATATCTTGGTTTCTGTTTTTGACTAGAATGGGGAAATGAGACTAGTAAGAACTGTGGGATATGTTGGCTTTAATTAAGTGCAACCACAGGGCAGACTGTGTCAAAAATTAGGTTCAGGGTATATTATTTCAAAAGCAGAACTCCAGAAATCCCTGACAGATCTCTTATGTATAAACCAGGACCCCAATAAGAAAGAGCCGCTATGACTCAGCCATAGAAAGAGCTGAGAATCATGAACATCTAGAATTTTCTGAATTCTTCATATTGCAATAGCAGCAGCCTTCTTCTTGGTACAGTCTCTCTCCTGTCACCTAACACCCTGCAAGGACTTCAGCCAAGGCAGGTGCTTCGTGTGATAAGGCTTGTCCACCTCAGTAGTTACCGTACTTCCTCTTAACACCTCTATAATAGGCTACATCACAGCCCAAGAAAGGAAATAAGTTGTTGCTCTGGCAGCAATAAGAAGACATGCTTGCAGAACTGCAGGATTTGCTAAGGTCTGTTGGTAGGAAAATGGATAGTGGAGAATACACTTGAGAATGGACCTCCAAGGTTTAGACTAGGAGGCAGAAAATACAACTGGGAGAGGGGAGAATGTATTGATGCCCTCTGACACCAAAAATGTTCTTATAAGGTCATCTAAGACTGGTCCAAAACATGTGGCTGGAATGACCTCCTTAATATTAAACATAACAATGGGCTGCAGTAAGGGAGGTGGAGATTATGAAATTGTCATAGCAGATTATTAAGGTAGGATTCAGAAGGCTCTGTGGAGTGAGAATTTCAGAATAGACTTCAGTGAGGCTGGAGAATTCACCACCTGAATGCATTCCCCAGAAAGGTCCAAGGGCATTCCCTTCACTAAGGCAATAAGGAAGGTCCAGATGAAAGATGGAGTAGACTTGCTGGGAAGTTAGTCAGTGGCTGGTCTTTAGGTTAACATTGAAACAGGAGATATTGTTGTGGAACTGGGCTCCTGACCTTAACATCAATGTGTCTGTGGGGTTGATGAGATTTGGGAATGACAGAGCCATATTGTGGCCCTTAATCAACAGAGACAAGGTAGAATTAACTGCATTACTGTGATTTGAATCTTAAATATCCCCCAGTGGCCATGGGTTGAAGGTTTGGTTGTCAGCCTGTGGTGCAACAGGGAGGAGGTGGAACCTTTAGGAGGTGGGACCTAGTGGAAGTTAATTAGTTCACTGGGGGATGCTGGAACCCTGGCCCCTCACTTTCTCTTTTTGCTTCCTGGTTTCCATGAGGCTTTGTTCTGCCATATGCTCCCTGCCATGATTTTCTGCTTTCCAACAGTCTCAAAAGTAATGCAACCATTCAACCATGGACTGAAATCTCTGAAACTGAAGCAAAAACACATCTTTCCTTCGTATAAGCTGATTTTCTAAGGTATTTTATCACAGCAATGGAAAGCTGACTAATGCATGTTCTCACAGCATCAGGAGCAATCAATCAGCTCCATCTCCAATACATGAGTCTGGAATCAAATGTATAAGTAGAATTGAGCCTGTCACCTTTCTTCTCAGTGACCCATTTACTGAATGTGTACTTCCTCTCTCTACAACCTTGGAGTCTGTTTGTGAACCTCTAGATTCACAGGGAGGGTGAGGCTTCTACCAGAAGATGCAGTCAGAGCCCTTTGAACTTGAAGCAATGACAACCATATGAGCCATAATCATGTGGATTCCTCCTCAGGAATTCCAGTAGACCAGCTGGCAAAGGAAGAATGATGGTAAAGGTTGTAAAGGTATTGACCCTAAATACAGTAGAGATCGAGGGCTATTGCTATGCAATATTAGGGGTGGGGAGGAGAGTATCTGGTCACCAGGGAATTCACAGTGTGGGATGCTTCCTGGTGCTTTCATGCCTAGTGGTCTCATGCAATGGGAAATCTCTGCTACAATGGTTCAACAGGTTAAAAATTCAACAGAGTCAGGCCCCTGAGGAATAAAGATCTGGGTCACAGACAAAGTGGGCAACTTGGACTTGCTTAAACACTCTCTAAGCTTGAATGAATGCTAGAATGGGTTACAGATGTGCATGATGGTGAATATCAATTACAGCCTCAGAATCAATTGCCACATAAGGACTGTAACTTGTTCCAATAACCCCACTGTTTTATGTTTGTTATAGGATAGCAGCAATTCTGCTGATAGCCTGAGTAAAAAGGCCTTTACCAAAAACCATGGCCAGCATCACATTTAATGATAAAGCTCTACAAACACTCCCTTTACATTCAGTTTCATTCAACAAAGTGGCTGGTTATAAGATATAAATCATTAGCTTTCCTGTACTCCAGCCACAATTCCAATGAAGAAGAAATCAGGAATTCTGTCCCATTCACAATCTCCTCAAAAAGAATAAAATACTTGGGCATCAATCTAACAAAGGATACAAAGGACCTCTACAACGAAAACTATCAAACATTAAAGAAGAAATTGCAGAAGACCTGAATATATGGAAAAACATTCCATGTTCTTGGTTAGGCAGAATCAATATAATCAAAATGGCCATCGTACTGAAAGCCCTATATAGATTCAATGCAATCCCCATCAAGATACCAATGACATTCTTCACGGATATAGAAAAAGCAATTCTCAAATTCATATGGAATAACAAAAGACCCAGAATAGCCAAAATATTACTAATCAAGAAAAAGGAAGCAGGAGGTGTCACAATTCCTGACCTAAAATTATACTATAGGGCTATAGGAACAAAAACAGAGTGGTATTGGTATCAAAACAGAAATGAAGACCAATGGAATAGAATAGAAAATACTGAGACAAACCCTCAAATATTTAACCATCTGATATTTGATAAAGGGGGCAAAAGCATAGTGTGGAAGGATAGCCTGCTTAACAAATGGTGCTGGACAAACTGGACAGCCATATGCAGACAACTGAATCTGGATCCTTACCTCTCACCCTGCACAAGAATCAAATCAAAATGGTTCAAGGATCTAGAAATTAAACCAGCAACTATACAATTGCTTGATGAAAAAATAGGATCAATACTCCACAACATAGGTGTTGGCACTGCCTTCCTTAACAAGACTGACATAGTGCAAGAACTAAAGCCAGAATAAATAAATGGGATCCCATTACACTAAAAAATTTCTGGATAGCTAAAGAATTAGTCAAGAGTGTCAAGAAAGAACCTATAGAATGGAAGAATCTTTGCCTGCTACACCTTGGACAGAGGGCTAATATCCAGAATACACAAAGAACTCAAAAAACCAAACACCAAAACCACAAATAATCCAATCAATAAATGGGCTAGGGAGCATAATAGAAATTTCTCAATGGAAGAAGTTCAAAAAGCTCATAAATATATGAGAAAATGCTCTATATCACAAGCAATCAGAGAAATGCAAATCAAAACTTCACTGAGATTCCACCTCACTCCTGTCAGAGTGGCAAAAATGAAGAATGCGAACAATGACAGATGCTGGAGGGGTTGTTGGGAAGAGAGGAACACTATCACACTATTGGTGGGACTGCAAGCTTGTATAGCCATTCTGGAAAGCGGTGGGGAGACACCTCAAACAACTAAGGATGGAACCACCTTATGACCCAGCTATCCCACTACTGGGTATTTCCCCCCAAAAAAACTAGAATTGGCATGCTAAAGAGATACAGCTTCATCAATGTTTATAGCAGCTCAATTTATTATAGCTAAACTATGCAATCAATCCAGATGCCCCTCATTGTAAGAGTGGATTCAAAAAATGTGGTACATATATACAATGGAATTCTATTAGAACAATATCATGGCATTTGCAGCCAAATGGATGGAGTGAAAAAATTATGCTGAGTAAAATATCCTGAACTCATAGACTCAAGGGCAGAATGTTTTCTCTTATATGTGGAAGCTAGAATACAATCGGAAACAGACCGAAAGTTGGCTAAGCTATTAATAACCACAACGTGGGTGAAATTTTACACAAGCAGGGGAAACCTTGCTTATGACGCTGAGGAATGAAGGGAGGGGGCAGGGAGCAGGGATAGGAGTAAGAAGGATATCAAGGCAGCTGGAGGGAGGGAGTATGGAGGTTATCAACCCAGTGAGGAACCTTTGACTTCCATGAGAAGCCCAACTAAAATGGGTGGAAAGTAGGGAAAACATGGGATTGGGGGAGGATTCAAAGTGGAGAGATCATTAACTGGCATCACCCTTGGCTTGCTCTTTCAACATCCATTTGTTCATGAATGTGCAGCAATGATTCCCTCCTATGTGTAAGTCTATGTCAAATGAATAAAAAAAAAAAAATAAATTCAGTTTCAAGACAAGAATTCCTGCTATTAAGAGAGCTAAGAACCTACACACATCCTAACCAAAATATTAAATCAAGAAAAAAATGAAAATAAAAAGAATCCAAGAGGAAGAAATAAAATTTTCCTTGATTGTACTCAATAAAATGACTAATATAGAAAAATACAAGAAAATCTGTGCATAATTTACTAGAATTGGTAAAGTCCAAGGTTGACATACAGAATCCACATTCTAAAACCAACAAGTCTCATTTATATCCTCAACACTGAATTTGAAAATAAAATTCAAAGAAAATTTTATCACAATGAATTTTGTAAAGATATTTTATATTAAGAAAACTACAAAACTTCATGGGGATATTTAAAACATGCGAGTAAACAAAGATTTACAATGCTCAACGATGGGGATAATCTTATAATTAATCTCTGAATCAGATGCAATTTAAAAAAATTTTGACAAGGGGCTGGAGCGGTAGTTTGGCGGTTATGGTGCTTGCCTCGCATGTGTGAGTATGTGAGTTCAAACCCCAGCACCACGTACACAACAAAGTTTCATAGCAACGAAAGACACACGAAAAACTAAATAAAATTGTTTCTTTCTCTCTCTCTTTCTCACTGTCCCTCTCTCTTAAAAATTTTTTTTGACAAAGTTTTCATGAAATTTGGTAAGTTAATTCTATTACTCATATTCAAGAGGAAGAGGCCAAGAGTAGCGAACAATTGTCAATTATGAAAAAAAGATGGGAAAACTATCCCTACTAAATATTAAAGCTTCTTATAAACCTATGGTTATTAAGACTGGGTGGTATCAGTAAAGGAATTTGAAAGCTATTTAATGGAATAAAGGACTCAGAAATGGACCCACACCTGTATGAAAATACAACATCATGTGTTTTAACCAAATAATTAATGACATCTAGCCATGAAGGGTAAAATTACAAGTGACTAGGAGAACAGATGGATGAATAATTCCACAAATATCCTGGGACAACTAGTTATCTATGAAGGAAAATAATAAATTTTTATCCCTATACCACATCATAAAAAGAATTAATTACATGTATATTAAAAACATATATGAGAAACAAAACTTGAAATATTTCAATATATAGATTGTGTTGTGCCTGTGTGTGCGTCCTTCTGCTTAGAAAGGATTTCTGCACACATACACACACACACACACACACACAGAAATCATAAAAGAAAAAAAGACTTGCAGTCATCAGCCCAAATTCAAGTATCTTTCAATAAGTGCTTATTACTCTCTTATACGCAGCTTCACAACACCTATGCCACCTTGTTCCAAATAAATGAAAATAATCAAGAGTAGGTTGAAGAGTTTTAAAGGCAGAGGTTGAGATCAAAATACGAGATTGATTACATAATAAAAATGGACATACTTTCCTGAGAGCATTCTTCCTATCACTGAATGCAAGCCATAGGGAAGACAAATTACTTACAAGATAATTCAAGACGTGTTTCTCACCAAAGGTCAGAGGTGACTCTATGGCTGTGAACATCTTGGTAGCTTACAGTTCTTCTGAACTTTAATTAATTGACCTCTTCAGTACATCTATAATTCACCACCCAAATTATTTCATGCTTTTTCCCCCTTTACAATGTATTTGCCAAGTGAGTAGGAATAGCGAGGGGAGAAAACTTCCTTTTTAACAACATATAAAGCAGTTTTAGAGTAAGATCTTCAGGATTTTTTTTATAAGTGTCAGATCTCATGGCAAGACACTGGCTTCGATCTCACAAATTTCAGTTGACTAAAGTAATAAGAATATGTGGCAAAGATGGAAACGCAAAGCAGAGACCTGAGGTTTCTAAGCATAGCAACTGCCTTGGAAGTCTGTGTAAGAGAAAGCTTGTTTTCACTTCAAGCTCATATAACACCTTATTCTGTCATTTACCTGTTCTGCTCCTTCTATAGATTAAAGGCTAAAACAGTGCACTTTCAAAGTCACACAGCCATCTTCTCCCCAGGCTTCCAGGGTTTTGTGTGACACCAAATTATACAAGAATCTAGACTCTAGAGGTGACTGTTTGGGTGGACAGTGAGTACAACATAGCATAGAAAATTCACTTTATTGCTGAGTCTACCACTGGGCAAAAGCGACATTTGAATTATTAAGAGATTTCCAGGTGTAAGACACAGGGTGTGCTCCAGCACCATATACATTGCAACAGCAGGTAGTAAGGGCATTCTGTGAAACCACAGCAAGATGTTCAGGGCCCTGGAGGTCCAAACCTAGTAGCGAAGTTCACTTCATAACTTGTCCACTCAAGTAAAGTTTACCTATGGACAGTCACAAGCATTTCAAGTATACTCAATTCTATGCCTTCCTTCCTGGCTAGAAGTCATTGATTATTTGGTTAAATCAAATATCCTGATGAAGTAAAATACTAGAAAAATTAATTTGAAGAAAGGGTCAGCCAATAAGCCAAATGTCTAGGTGCTAGTCTGAGTACCTGGGGGTACCTGGAAAGGTGACCTCCTTTTCACCCAGGGCTGAAGTTATCACTCAGAAATATGCTAGTTCTGCAATGGTCCCACGGATGAGATGAGGAGGCCAGAAAGTGGGAAACCCAGAATAGCCGGAAGAAGCTGAGATCAGGACCAGGGTGAGGTAAGGGAAGTGTCTAGTGTGCAAAATTTAAGGAGGCACTGGCTCTGGGACACCATGCATGCATTTGCGTGCCCGTGTAGGGCGAGTGTCTCCTTAAACGTTGTGCTTTAAGTTCCTGACCTTCCTCACCCTCCTCCCAGCCCTGACCTGTGGTATACACACAGGGAAACAAAACTGGACTCTGTACTCAGTGACATCCTCAGGACAAGCAAACGAATCTGACAGATGAAGTCTCCATGGGAAACTTTCGGGAATGTGGAAGCCTTTACCTTTTTCTTGGAGCATGTTTCAGTCTCTCATTTATATGGTTAACCTGCCCAGAGGTAAATTTCTGTGTTTTTTTGCTTTATCCTTTTCCTGTGCTCTTGGTACCTTCCCATCAATTACATCATTGTCCTGCAGTATCACCTATGCAAGCAACACTTAACACTAAAATAAGATTCTAAATCAAAGTGCAGAAAGAAAATCAAGGTCAGCATTGTGAACAGCAGTGATTATAACTGCAGGTGTAAGGCGTCAGCAGACAATAGCAGACCTATGGGAGGAAGGCTGCACAAATTAGGTTATTCTTCACTTTCTCCTAAAAATTCTGCTTATTAGCCATTTGACAGTTTCTTAAGTAAGTTTCTTTCCCTCCCCTGTTTCTCTCTCTCTCCCTCTCCCCCTCTCGCTCCCTCTCATATGCTTAAAAATTGAATGTAATAGCTCCAAAAAATGGGTAATTCAATATCAAAAAAAATAATATTGTTGCTCTAAGGACAACTGATCTGAAAGGTCAAAGGGTCTCCTAGGGGTCTGATTATCAATTGCTATTTAACAACCTATCCTAGGGGCTAGAGTGGTGGCTCAGGGGCAGAAAGCTAGCCTGGCATATTCGAGGACCCAGATTCAAACCCCAGCACCACATATACGACTGTGTCAGAGGAACAAAAACAAAATGAAAATCTAAATAAAATTGATTCTTTCTGTCTCTCCCTCTCCCTCTCTCTTTAAAAAATAATTTTAAAAAGCCTACCCTAAAATTCTGTGGCTTTTGAAACACACCTTCCATTTTCCTCCTACTTTGAGGTCAATTCATTCTCCATGCCTGCCGCTGTTGACTCTTGCTCTGTTGGATCTCTACTGTCCAGGGTGCCTCGGCTGCTTTTTCCAGAGCCTAAGTCTCTTCTGTATCAACAAGTCATCCCTCAAGTGTTCCCATGCATCAGTGCACTCCACGCTTGTATTTCCAATCTGGATTTTTTTAAACTCCAAGCTCATGTTAATGGCTGTCTTTCCAGTGGCCAGAGAAATCCTCCAACAGGAGCAGATCTTGGTGTTCCTTATGTTAAAGCACCCACAGCCACTACTGCAAGCATGCTCCCTACTGCAGCCCCAGTTCTACATGAGTTGGCCCCAGCTCCCTTTCCAGTGCCATTTCACTGGGTTCTTACTGTGGTCCAGCATTCCCGGCTCCTTGCTTTTCCCCTCTGACCGGTACAGTCTTGTTGAACTGTCTCAGCTTCACTCCGCATCCCTTAGCATTTCACCTACCTCATCCTCATGGCTCTTATCAAAAACTGAAATTACTTGTCATTGTATTTTTCTCAAGTAAATATATTGCATGAATTCAGCTTAGTATTATTTCATAATGTTTTTGGATTGTGCTCCAGGAGTGCAGCATAAATTTAAGCAATGCAAAGGCCTTGAGGGACCCTGCTGTCTGGTACCCAGATGGTGCTCAAATAATATTTTTCAGTGAAAGAATGGATGAAATGATGTCTTTGGATCTACTATTTTAAGTCTGGGGAGTCTGGGGAGCTTGCAATCCAGCAGTGCATCTATTCTGCTCTTAATGAATATGTTTATACATAGAAGTGCAAAGCATATTGTTAAATGCAAGAAAGATAATGTATTTTATTTTTAAAAATCAGTTTTGTTTTGCAATCATTTCAAATATTATTTGATTAAGTTATATGAAGATTTTAAAATATAGACATAAGGAAAAAAACAGTCACGCGTAACGTCATCTCTCAGATGAATAATTTCCTAACATGCATCATTTACGATTTTGTTTCCTTGTTCTTTTTGAAACTTTTCTCTACCCTGAAGACCTTTCTCAACATGAATTTCAATTGATTTTTGTATAATAGGCCAGAGAACCAGGAAAAAAAGAAGAGTATTCTAACTGTTAGCAACAATTCAAAGAAGCCTAGAGGACCATTTTCATGCTTTTGCATTATCTTTACTAGACTACCAGAGTAAACAGTATCACTGAAAATATTTGCCATAAATCAACAAAACGTCCTTAGAATTCAGAATTCTCACTGCATGTGTAACAGAAGTTTGGTAACTGGGTCAGAAGCCTGACTCTCTTGAGTTAAAAGTTAGCATACACCCTTCACTCTCTTGGAATTCAATTAACAAACACTTGACTGAATATCCACAGTGTCAGTAATGTTCCAGACCCTGGCGACACAGAATGACAAAAGCCCTCCCTTCCCAGAGCTTGGGCTACTTGGAGGACAGTAGATAGCAGATGGTAGATAGGTAGGTATGTAGGTAGGTGGTAGGTAGAGGGAATGTTTCATGACAATAAGTGCTCTAGAGAAAAACATGGCATGGAAGGCTGATGCAGGAGTTGTGTTACGGTTTGAATGTGAGTGTCCCCCAAAATCTCACATGTGACAATTTTGGAAGGCTGAGGTGAAATGATTGGGTGAGAACCTTAACCCAATAAGTGAGTTAACGTCCAGATAGGGGTTAACTGGCAACTGTAGGCGCTAAGTGTGCCTGGAGGAGGTGGTCATTGGGAGCGTGCCTTTGGGGTATATATTTTTATCTGGTGTGGAGTTTCTCTTTCTGCTCCCTGGAGCCATGCCTTCTGCCATGATGTTCAGCCTCACCTTGAGCCCCAAGGCATGGTGCCAGCCTTCCATGGACTAAGACATCTGAAGCCATAAGCCCTCAAATAAACTTTTCCTCTAAGGTTGTTTTTGTTAGGTCTTTTGGTCACAGCAATGTAAAAGCTGACTAAAAAAGGTTACGACTTTAATATTTCAATAGGGTATTCAAGAAAGGGCCTCACTGTGACCTGAAAGAGACGAGACAGCCAGGCATAGAGATACCTGGGGAAGAAAGTTCCAAGCAGAGGAAGCCCCTATTACAAATGTTCTCAGCTAGGAGTGGTTTGTCCTAGAAGCGTGGCTATTGCTGAGTAAGCAAGGGAGAAAGTAGAAGATTATGTGGGGTGGTAAAGTGTCAGGTTATTTAGGGTTGTGGAGGCTATTGCAAGGATTAGAGATTTTACATGGAGTGGGCCAGAAAGCTATGGGAGGACTTGGAGCTTAAGGATAATATCATCTTAATGTTTAAAAGGAACCCCCTGTCTGCTATGCTAGGAATAGGCAGAGGGCAAAGGGCAGAAGCAAGAAGAATCAGGAGGGTACAGCAATATTCTGGGAGAGACAAGAAGACTTGGATCAGGTATACATTTTAGTGGTAGAACCAGATACAACTTTGGAGAATTTGAACATAAGAACCATCTCAAAGTCCTAGGCCTGAGCAACTAGAAGGGAAGAGTTGCCATTTATAAAGACCATGGGAAAAAATGGTTTCAAGGGAACATCTGGACCATGCAAGGGGAAAAATATTTTATTTAAACAATAAAAAAAATGTTTAATGCTTCTACATGTCTTGGAAGTAACTGATTGCATTAAAAGACAAAAGGTAAGGAACAGTGGACGGTGAGTGAAGAGAAGTAAGAACTAAGTACTACAACTAATAAACTGGATACCTGGAACCTGCTCTAACACTGGGTGTATTTCTTTTAAAAGCATCTGTAAGAAGCTATCCCAGGGCTGTGGCATTCTCTGGCACTCTCTACTTACTCCTATAGAATAGTTTCTGAGAATGGACCAATTTACCAAGCAGTAAAATACACATCTACAAGCTTTAGAGCACATTCAATAATAAGAGAATAATCACTGATTTTTCTCTTGAGGAAGGTATTTTCTACCCTCATCAAATATTTCTCCAGATATCTATAAAAATTCAAGGCAAGAGGAACCAGAATTCTGCAGCAAAAAAGGACCACATGTCCAGTGGGTGGTCATGGAAAGAAAAGTGAAGACTTGATACTCAGTTTCCAAAGTCGCCAACACTTTGGTGAGTCTTTTTGTTTACCTTGTTTGATATGCAATTATAAGGCAATCTCTCGCTCCATCCCTTACATTCTAAAAAACAGCAAATAAAAACTTGTTTAATAGGCACTAGGGCACACTATCTTTCTAAATGCATGAACAATTTCCTCAGCTGAAGGCAATTTTAGACTTTCAACTGATAACCTGCAGCTACATTTGTTTGGGTCTGGAAGGAGTTCTATGATGAATCCCAAACCCCTCTAATTATCTCTCCTCCCTGGTTTCTTCTTATATAATTTCTGCAAAAAGCAAATACAAAAGTAATTACCAAGTCAGGCAAAAGTAATATAGCTGCTCACCACTAAGTGGGTTGTTTCTAGCAAGTTCCATCTGAGTTCACAGAGGACGCACTAGAGAAGTAAGTGATCTTCAAATGTAGAGGAACATTTGGGTCTTGTGTGAGTGTTTTTGGAAATACCCAGACCCCCAGATGCAATGCAACATTTCAATTTTATTGGTCTGGGAAGGGTATGGAGTTTTCTTTTTTAAAGCACCCCACATAATTATAAAATACACCTAGGACTGAAATCACTTTATTAGGAAAAGCTATGAGTTCAGGCTGTACTGCAAGGAGTTTCAACATCCGCAGAAAGAAGGTATTCCAAATAATGATAACAGGTAATCCAATGTAACAGGAGAGGGGGGATTAGAAAATATAGGCAGTGGCATTTTTAAATTTAAAAACACATAAAGATTGACTTCCTGTGGTAGCAGAATACCTATCCTTCCCACACATGCCCCTGGAATCCTTTCAAATTGCATTTCTTTTAAATTCAATATAAACAGTCTGTGCTCCCTGCCAAACTCTTAAATATGGACGAGAAATCCATTGTGTTGCAGAAAACTGCCCAGAACTTCTGCTCAGAGGTGAGCTTCTTCCACACATGGCCGGTCATCCAGAGAACTGGGCGGGAGTTGTAGGACTGTTCTAGAAACCAGCACGCTCTCTGCACAACACAAAGCATGCTGGGGGAAGGAGGAGGGGAGACTCAGCATTTCCAAGGTGTCAAACAAAGGTGGGAGGAGCTCCACAAGAGCATCTTGAAAATGGAACAATATTCTGCAATGGTAACAACCATTTCTCAGTAGCCCAAGCTCACCCACAGGACACTATACCTGTACAATCAGTTGCTGTTAAAACAACTATCCTCTTGATGCCTCATGTAGGGAAACAGTCTGGCTTAGGTTTCTAAGGCTCTCAGATAGGGATTTCTGGCTACCTACTATGCACAGGCTTGTCAGATTCTGCAGTGGATATGACATATAATACATGGTCCTGAGCTTTAAGACTATTGTGATTTTGTCGAGGTAGGGATGCACACACACTGGCAAGTGCTGAATGAGCTCTACGTACAGAAGATATCAGAGGCTTTGGGTGCAGGTGACACGCAGGGTAGACATCATGGGGCAAAAATGAGACCAGATCTTGAAGTATGGTTAGCATTTCAGTGGACAGGAAATAACCAGGCAGCAGGGATTTCTGGGAGCCTAGTGATGGAGACAGTGGAGGGAGGGGGAATCGGGGATGGAGTTCAAAGCTGGAACAGCTTTCATGGAAGTGGCTCTCAACAGGTGCTGCTGTCACAATTTATTAATGGGGAAAAGTACAGTTTTGCTACCACTGAGGAAAGCTATTGTTCTCCTAGTAAGAAAATACAAGCTGAGTGAGTTGTGCAGAGAGGTAGAAAGCAGATTTAAAACTTGCTGTGACCAAGAGGGCAGGCCAAATCTGCAAGGAAGTTTCCCTCCGAAACCGCAGAGCACGGTTCCTCTGAAGTACGCAGAAAGGTCTGCCGCTCAACCTACGACAGAAGAATGAGGGCACCATGCTACCTGGGTGCTGTGAGACCATGTGGGACTGGCTGCACCAGGGCTTGTGTTTTAGGGACCACTGGCTGGGGCTATGGGATTCTGAGCCTTTTAATCCCTACAGGCATGCAGTATTTCAAAGAATCCTTTAAAAAAGACAAGAAAAGCTGCAAACCTTCAGATGGGGTAGTTGGGTTGTATGGAATGAGCAATAGGCAGTCCCTGTGGGTTTAATAGGAGAGTGTCTTCATGCAAGAAGCACAGCTTGCAGAATAATCTTATAGTTAAACACAAATTAGAATGAAAGGAGGAGTGAGTGTACAACCAAGGGCAAATTTTATTTCAATCTTTCTAAAGATTTAATTTTGAAAAGCAGGAAAATGGTATATAACTTTATACTTTTCATAAAAATGTCAAATGCATTTTCATCTTCCAACAAAGTGTACCAACAAACCCCTTCAATAATAAAATTTTGTTTAAAAAAATTTAAAACTAGCAAATATTTCCCCAGAAGAAAGTGTTTATATAGCATTATTTCCCTTTTACATATTCCCTTCATTCCAACGTTGTAGGATTTCAGCTATATTTGTGTGGGGGGGGGATTGATCAATGTCTATATATCTCAGTTTCATGACCTTGACCTGTACAATGGAGAAAACATGACTATAATGCCCCTTCATCAAATCATTGTGAGGATTAAATGAAATGAAAGTCTATAAGACCTCTTCTTAAAAAATATCTGAAGAAATTTTTTTGTTTGGACCGCCCCAGCTTTGGGGAAGAAAAAATACTTCTTCCAGGGTGACTTAAAATATGACCCAAATACGAGGATTATATTACCCTATAGAACTCCTAAGAGGTAGCTGTAGAAAAACCTGCAGTCTAGCATGAGAAAGATCAGAACTGTCACTCGAGATTCATTTAAGAAGGCACTAAATTAAAGCCTCGTTATTGGATGAGGCAATACAGCTCTCAATGACTCTGTTCAGACCCTAGTCACCATGTGTCTTTGGTGGGGAAATGGCACATTTTTAAAAAGATTAACATCATGCATGAGGACAGGGGCTGTCTCAGCACAGGTTACAGAAGTAAACACTGGCTGGTGGTGTTTTGGGACAAAGCATCACACACTCTTTTTACACTTTCAGTCCCTCTATTGATAACCATGTTTGTTTCCCCTTCATTAAAATGATTGCAATTGGGGCTGGAGTGGTGGCTCAGCAGTTACGGTACTTGCCTTGCATGCACAAGTCCGCGGGTTCAAACCCCAGCACATGGACACAACAAAGTGTTGGAGCAACGAAAGCCACATGACAAACTAAATAAAATTGATTCTCCCTCCCTCCCTCTTTCTCTCTCTCCCTCTCTCACTGTCCTTCTCTCTTTAAAAAAGAAAAATGATTTCAATTGCCTGGGAACATGTCCCCTTGTCTCTAGCCTGTGCTCTCTTCAAACTGCACTAACTAGACCAATCGGACCATTCCCTGAACTCAAATATATTTGTGATTACCCATCACCTTTATGTGAAAATCTGAATTCCTTAGCTTCTCATTCATGATGCAGATGACTGCCCTCCAATTCCTTTTCAATCTTTTCTTCCATTTCTGGAAGCCATTCCTGCATGAGACAGTTAGCAATGACTTTAATTTTAAAAAAAGGAGAAAAAAGCATCACAATATATACAAATCCAGGTCTCTGCCCAATAAGCAGCATTTTAAAATAGTCCCTATTGATCCTGGCCTCTTGGCATCCCTATTTCTGTATGGTCCCTTCCTTTTGACTATGGGCTGATTTGCTTTAATAAGTAGAACATGGAAAATTTATAGCACTCCCTTCTAAGATTTGACTTTAAGAGACTGTGGCCTCTATCTGCCTTGTCTGCTTGTCTTGATGACCCACGCTGTCACATTGTAAGATGCTCTGTGGAGAAACCTATGTGCGAGGGACCAAAGGAAGACTCAGGCTACAGCTCCTGAGGTACAGAGAGGCCTTTGTCCACTCACCTGCAAGGGACTGAATCCTGCCCACAACCATATGAGTGAGCCAGCAAAGGATCCTTTCCACTTGAGCCTTGAGGTGACCTCAGCCTTGAGGGAGACCCAGAGCAAGAGAGCCCAGCCAAGTCAGAACTGTATTTCTGACCCACAGACACTGGGAGGTAATAAACATGGTTTTGAGCCTCTGAGCTATGGGGCAATTTGTTATGCAGCAAGATATACATAATTGTCATCCTTGCTGAACATTCAGTTTTTTTTTTTAAATTTTAATTTGGTATTATAATAAGTAATTGTCTCCTTATTTCTAATATCTCTTTGGAAGTTTAAAAACAATGCTTATTCATTTTACAGGATTTGATGAGACTCCTATGTGCAAGACACTCAGCAAGATACCGCAGGAAGATGAAAAGTTGAAGAAGCCCAGATGCGTGTCTTTGTCTGGCTTTATTTACAGCTGAACGGGGAGATGATACCAGATTGCAACACAGAGCAGGATTTGAAAAGAGAAATGAGAGAATCCTGGAGAAGATTACAGTCTCCTGAAGGTACAGAAAAAAAAAAAAAAATAAGCCACATAACGAGGGGGCAAATGAGTGCTATGAGTGAAGGAGAAAAGGAAGGGATTTCCATAAATATCTGTGGGAATGCAGGGGAGGGAGGGGATCCCGTGTGGAAGGATCAGGGAAGTTTTGAGAGAGTGCATTTGACCCCATTATCAGCGGGAATTGTGACATGAAGCAAGGTGGAAGGGCACAGCAGGAGAAAGAAGTAATTTAAGAAAAACAGATGCCAGGGCAAACATTTAGAAAATATTAAGTGGTTATGTCCAAACTAAATGTAGCCCCCGACTCAACTTCTCTTCACCTGAATCCCAAAACTTCCAACAGTCACTCCAAGGGCACTTGCAATGAACAAGGGAGAGAGAGAGAGGATGGATGACTCCATTTCTAGGTTGGAGCGTTAGGGCCACGCAAGTGGGGAGTCCTCAAGCCCCAACATCTGCCACTGATGAACAAGGAGGAGCAGGGCAAGCAGCAGGTCTTGTGATCACAGCCACCTCTCTACATAGAGACACTGCTGAGGTTTCTCCAGTTCAGATGACTTCTTAGCTCGAATAAGACATCAGGTCTAGAGAAAAGTGTGCTTGATATAGCTCAAAGTTTGTGTGAGTCCCTTACAAACTCTAATGCAGTGTATAATGAGCATTATACACTCATAATGTGTATAGTGATCAGGAAGCTGTTAATTGGAGACATGCAATGCTTGGGAAAGGTCACACTGTGACTGGCAGAGCTGAGACTCACACTCAGGGCCTCCACTACAGGGGAAAGAGGCATTTCATAGGCAGCTAGAAGACAGGATCTGGGTTCAAACCTTGACTCTAAACTTGTTAACCGTACGGCTTGGACAAGTTGCCTCATCTCTCTGAGCCTCAGTTTCTTCAACCATAAAATAGGAATTACAAAAAATCTACTTTGAAGCATTGTTGAGAAATTAAAAGACCTAATAGGTCTACATGTTCAGCACAGTCCTTGGGACATAGCCCACACTCAATAAATACAGGTCACTATGATGGTTACCATTTTGTGCTCTTCACGTTGAACCAGATGGCAACCAATTCTAATGGCCTGTTGGTCTTAATTTCCGGTACCAGGCAATACTGAGGCAGTACTAAAAACAGGCAGGACCTGTCTGTAACCTCTTACCACACCCCTTCCATGCACTTCCAACCATATTTCACCTCCTACGCCAACACTTCGTTCGTGTTCAAGTATCCAAAGCATCCTGCCCTTCCCTTTTCTTTTCCACTTAAACTTCAACTGTGCCTCTTTCCTTCTGGACTCTGTACTCCCCCAAAGTAACATCTAATTACCTGCTAAAGCAGATCTTGTGATCACAGCGACCTCTCTGTACATAGAGACGCTGCTGAGGTTTCTCCAATTCACATGACTTCATAGCTCTAATAAGAAATCAGGTCTACAGAACAGCGTGCTTGATATGGTTCAAAGCTTGTGTGATGGTGCACTACCCTTTCCACCCCACTCCCTTGCAATATTTTCATCTTATCAGGAAGCTCACAGACTCACAAGCTGCCTGCTAAATCATAAGGTTTGTTTGCCTCCTACAGATCCATCTCTATACCTCCACTGTCTGAAAGCCTACAGGACGCAGGAAACTAGGAGATTGGATCAGGTTTTCATGAATGAGGAGTAAACCAATTTCCATAACCTCATCTGAAAGAATATTTAGAAACCCATGCCTAGCAAGGAAAAAGGATCCTGACCATGAAGGGAGTGAGAGAGAGAGGATCTGAAAAGAGATGCAAAAACATTCAAAATATTAGGAGGCTATGAGGACAGACCAAAATTCCCTCTTTAAAAATGCACAGAAATTATTTTAAAACATACTACAAACAACAGTAGTTAAGACAGTGTGGTACTGGCATAAGATAGATATGTAGGTCAATGAAACAGTGGAAAGCCCAGAAATAAACCTTGCAAATACGGACAAGCCATTTTCAACGGGGGCGCCAAGACTGCACAGGGAGAAAGTTCATTTCCTTCAATAAATAGTGCTGGGAAAACTGGACACCTACATGCAGAAGGATGAAGTTGGACCCTTACTTTACATCACATGTAAAAATAAACTCAAATTGGATTAAAGACCTAAATCACAGACCTAGAACTATTAATCTCCTGAAAGAAAATATAAAGGTAAAGGCTTTAGGATGCTGGCTTTGCAATGATTTCTTAGATGTGACATCAAAAGCATAGGGAACAAAATAAAATATAGACAAGAGGAACTCCAAGGAATTTTAAAACTTCTATGAGTCCAGGGAAACAAGCAACAGAGTGAAAAAGCAGACAATGGAATGTAAGAAAATAATTGCAAATCATACGTCTGATAAGGGGTTCACATCCAGAATGTACGAGGAACTTATACAACTTCAAAAAAACAAAACATAACAAAATAACCTTATTTTAAAATTAACAAAAGACTTGAATAGATATTTCTCCAAGGAAAATTCACAAATGGCCAAAAGCACATGAAAAGAGGCTCAACATCATTAATCACTAGGGAAATGCAAATCAAAACCATGATATCACCTCACACCCACTAGGATTACCACAATTAAAAGAACAGGAAATATCAAATATTGACAAGGATGTAGAGAAATTGGAACTCTTGTATATTGTTGGTGGAAATTTAAAATGGTCCAGCCTTTATGGAAAATAATATGAGGATTCCACAAAAATCTAAAATGGAATCACCATATAATCCAGCAATCTCACTTCAGGACATACGTATATCCAAAAGGCTTAAAAGAAGGGACTCAAAGAGATATTGCACACCTATGTTCATCATACTGTTACCCACAATATCCAATAAGAGGAGACAACCCAAATGTCCATTACAAGAAGAACAGGTAAATAAAGTTTAGTATATACACAGAATGGAATGTTATTCAGCCTTCAAAAAGAAGGCAACTCACATGCTACAATACGGATGAACCTCAAGGACATCATGCTAAGTGAAATCACAAAAGAACAAATGTTGTGCAACTCCACTTGCGAGAAGAACCTGGAGTAGTGAAAATTATGAAACAAAAAGTAGAAAGATGGTTTTCAAGGGTTGGAGAAGAAGGGAACACCTATGCTTAGTGGGTAACGAGTTTCAGATTTGCAGGACATAAAGCTCCAGAGTTATGTGAATACTTAACACTACTGTACTGCATGCTAAAAAGTAGTTAAAACAGTGAATTTAATGTTATGTGGTTTTGCCACAATTAAACAATAAAAGTAAGAGGAGGAAACATACATCCAGGTCCACCTGGGAAGGAGAGAAAGGTTAGGAAAGGCAGCCATCAGGAAGGCCACATGCAAGGTCAGAGCCAGAGCTAAACTCTTAGAAAGTAGCCTTTGTTTCTCTGAAGATATTAGGTTTAAAAAATGCTTTTGCTTTTATAGTAATATATTTGCATAAATAAATAAAATTAATATTTAATTTAAAGTAATATATAGCTAAAGAACATAGAAAATAACAGGAAGAAAAATCAGTTATTCATAATCTCTGTGTCAAAGGATAATCACGGAAGACTTTTTGGTGTGTTTGTTTCTTCTGTTCTCTGTGTGTATATAAACACATATATACATACGCACACACACATATATCTTGAACTAATATTCATCTTGTGTAAAATAGTTTGTACGGTGATTTTTTGTCATATTATGTAATATTCTATGTAAACTTAATCATAATGGTTTTATGGTACTTTATCATAATGGCTTTATGGTACAATATATATATTATACACAATATATATAATTTACAAACCTATCTCTAGACTACTGAATATTTAGATATTTATAGTATTATGGATAATTATAAGTAACAATATTATTGGATTCTTTGGGCACATATCTCTAGCTATGGTTTGGATATAAAGCATCCCCCAAAAGCTCTGTGTTAATGCAGGAATATTCAGAAATAAAATGATTAGACTATGAGAGCTGCAACCTAATCCATAGATTAATCAATTTGATGGATTAATAATGTGAATGGACTAACTGGGTGGTAACTGCAGTCAGGTGGGATATGTCTGGAGAAAGCAGGTTACTTGGAGCATACCTCTGGGGGTTCCATATTGTACTCAAGCTCCTTGTGTACTCTCTCTCTCCCTCCCCACCCCTTCCTAGCTATCATGAACTAAACAGCTTTCCCTTGCCATTCCTTCCACCACAAAGTTCCTCCTTACTCAGGCTCAGACCAATGGATCAGGCGTACCATAGAATGAACCTCTGAAACCATGAATCCAAAATAATTTTTCCTCCTCTAAGATGTTGTTCTCAGGTATTTTGGTCACAATGATGAAAATATGACTAACACAGAAATTGTTACCAAGAAGTGGGATTATTGCTACGACTAACCTGACCTAGAAATAGTTTGTGGAAGGAATTCGGAAAAGTTTGGATATTCAGTCTGAAGAACCCTTAGAATGTTGTAAGCAGAGCTTAACTGGCAATTCTGGTGGGAGCTTAGAAGTCCAGAATGTCAGTCAGAATGTTGACAGGAAGGACTGTGCTCCTGAGGTTTCAAAAGGGAACAAGGACTCTATTGGAAATTGGACTAGAAGCCATTAATGTTACATTCTGGCAAAGGAACTGTCTACATTTTGCTTGTGTCCTGAGTCTTTCTATGAGGCGAAATTTAAAGGTAATGGATGAATTAACCTGGTGGAGGAAATTTCAAGGTAGCACAGAATTCAGGCAGCTTTTAGCCAGGTTTGTTTTGAGAATCAGAAGCAGAGAACAAATAATTTAAAAATTAGCAGTTTTACCAGAGAAGGATATGTAAAATTTGGACCAAGAAAATATGGTTGCTGAAGAGATTATCAACACTTAAGAGAAACTAAGTGCTCTAGACTGATATAATAGAAAAAATGGCTTGAGGGCATCTTTTGTTTTGTTTTGTTTTCAAGTTTATTAGAAGTATATAGCGATACAGGATACAGATGAGGGGGAAACATTATCAAAACAGTAGCGATCAATGTGTATAAACTTCGTTATCCAGGGGTAATGCCAACGCATAGATAAACCACTATGGGTTTCATCTGTTGCAGTTTTCCCCAGAAGAACTCATGCATTAAATGGGTAGCTCGTGGAGGAGTGACATCGGCTTCTGTGATGGTTCCCCCATCTTCCCAATCACCAGACTCCTATGAGTTCTTCGTATCCCCTCCCCGCTCCCCATCCCCTTCCCTAGATCTCCAAGTATCCTAGGGAGCTTTCCCCCTGTTGCACTGAAAGTCATTCAATTGGAGGTTTTGGTAGGTCAGCCGTCTGTCCTACTGCTTCAACATAAATTCTAGTATCAACAGATGAGAGAAACCATTCGGCCCTT